>JAAVUK010000567.1:0-61642 GCA_014899095.1 Fusarium buxicola
CATCGCCCGGGCGATGGAATGGCACGACTATGCGCATGAGATGAGCTATCAAGGGTATGTTTCTGCGTTAGTTGACTGGCGATGGTGAGTCATGGCGGGAAGCCTGCTTGAATGTCACCCAATGATGGACCTGACCAATGGACCAGGCACTTTGAAGCAAACTCCTTTAGACCTATAGCTTGTGATATACTATACACACCTGCAACAACAACAAGAGCTTCAGTGGCAGCTACTATCAGAGCTTGCTAGTTTTGCTATTCATGCGGCCAGCCTTTAACCAAAGTAAACGACATGACGCTCCACTGACCTGCGGCCTATCCTCGTGACCTTGGTAGTCTTACAGCTTCGCACTATGCTTGATCTTGGCCCCCGGCTCCCTCCTCTCCACTCCATACTGCCTCAGCAACTCCTCCGTCTTGGCCCTCTGCCTCTTGATCGTCGCCGTCGCCTCAGCGCTGCGCTTGTTCTCGTTGCGTCCCAACTGCTGCAGATGCACCTCATCGGGCCCGTCGGCCAGCCGCAGCGTCCGGATGCCCGCCCACATGTACGCCAGCGGCGTGTCCTGGGAGACGCCCGCGCCGCCGAAGGCCTGCACCGCGCGGTCGATGACGGCCAGCGCTGTTTGCGGGATGAGCACCTTGGCTTCAGCGATCTCCTTGAGGGCCTTCTTGGGGCCCTGCTCGTCCATCTGGATGGCTGCGTTGAGAACGATGAGACGGGCAGCGTCGATTTCGATACGGGACTTGGCGATCCATTCGAGGATGACGCCGTGTTCGCGGAGGAGTTTGCCAAAGGGCTTCTTGGACTCGTCGTTGACACGGAGGAGCATCCAGTCAAGAGCACGCTCAGCCTGAGAGTGATGGATGGTTAGTACATGTCGTAGGCAAAACACAGAGTTAGACTTACAGCGCCGATGCTGCGCATAGCGTGATGGATGCGGCCCGGTCCAAGGCGGCCCTGGATGATCTCGAAACCTCGTCCCTCGCCAAGTACCATATTTGAGACGGGCACTCTCACGTTCTTGAACGTCAGATGGCCGTGACCATGTGGCGCATCGTCGTAGCCATAGACCTTGAGCATCCGGTTAATGGTGACGCCAGGTGTATCAGCAGGCACCAAGACGACCGACTGCTGGCGATACGGGTCCTTATTGTCAGGATCCGTCTTGCCCATGACGATGTAAATCTTGCACCGCGCATCACCGGCGCCACTAGACCACCACTTCTGCCCATTGAGGACATACTCATTGCCCTCGCGGCGAATACTCAGCTCAATGTTGGTGGCGTCCGACGACGCAATCTGCGGCTCCGTCATGAGAAACGCCGAGCGGATCTTGCCGTCCATGAGCGGCCTCAGCCACTGCTCCTTTTGCGCGTCGTTGCCGTACTTGGCCAGCACCTCCATGTTGCCCGTGTCCGGGGCGGCGCAGTTGCACGCCTCCGAGGCCACGTGCGAGCGGCCGAGCCACTCGGCCATGAGGCCGTACTCGAGGTTGGTCCAGCCGGGGGACTCCTTATAGTGGCCCTTGGGGAAGAACATGTTCCAGAGGCCGAGTTTGCGGGCCTTGACCTTGAGGTCCTCAATGATGGATGGATGACTTTCCCATCGACCATCAGCCTCGCCGGTGAGGGCTTCTACAACGGGGTCGGCACTGCAAGATATGTTAGTGGTGATGTTTGTTGAGGGGTGTAGTAAAGAGCTCACGGGATGCATTCCTCCTCAACGAACTTGGCGACGAGGTCAATTTGCTTCTTGGCGGCGTCGCTGACGCGATTCACAGCCTATGTTTCTCACAAGTCAGTTGAATCTATCCTCAATGGCTTCAAGGGATGAAGCTACTCACAATGGCAGGGATTCTTGCCGACATGATTGCTGCTTGTTATGTCGACTTGAGATGATGATTACAGTCTGGTACTAGAGCACTGGAAGAGGGTCACAGGTACTCTGTAGACTAAACACGTAGGTAATAATGTCTCAACAGTAACCACCCCAGAATTAATCAAAAGATGAAGAAGAGAGGGAAGGTTCTTAAATGATCCTGACGACAAGCTATCAATTAATTACCCCAGCTTCCAGAGAACGAGTTCAACCAACCAGCTCCAACTTCTCCGCACGTCGTCGAACGTTGGCAGCGACGAAGCCGAGGCACGACTTGCTGACTTGCCTCCTTGGCCTCTCACAGCTCGACGTCTTCTCCAAGTGGGGAACTTGGAAATCCGGGGTACGAAGTGCTCTTATCAAACCTGCCTCGGAGCTGGGTGGGGCTAGTGCCGAGGGAGCCCGGTGCCACGGGTATAATACTGGCCATGAGAGGAATGAATAGAGGTCATCATGGTTGCTTTTCAGAGAACGTACGACTTTTTATTAGCATCATGAATGCGGGTTTTCAGCTGAGGGGTATGGTACGATATGATGTGAAAGTACTCGTCTTTAAGATCAAAGTACGGATACCATGATGAGCATCTAGACCTCGAGCTATATTGAGAGCATCGGTCTTGCCGTGGAGAGTATACGGCATTCAAGAACTGTTTAGGACAAGCATCTACATTGTTGACTTCACACACGGGCCGGCAAGTAAGAGGTAAAAAGGATATAAAGTCGCACCCATGCATGAACAACACCAACGAAAAGAAACCCCAGGTAAACCCATCTGCCTCGGTATGCTACATCCAGGCAATGATAACGATGCCCCCACCATGGAGAAGAAAACTTGCCCTCCTCCTACGTCGGTCTTCCTGCACGTTCATCGAATCCAATTCAACCCTTGTTATCTGTATCACACCCTCTCTACCCGTCCTCTAACAGGCGCAGCCATCACGGTCGTTCTCGATGTGGATGTTAATCGGGTCATCGAAGTCGCCGCTAAACTCCTCGGACTCTTCTTGGGCCAGGGCATTTCGGGCAATCACTGTTGCAAGTTAGATTACACACAAAGGCTGATGAACGAGGATGCACACCTTCGAAAGCCTGGTCGATGTTGATGGCCTCCTTGGCACTGGTCTCGAAGTAAGGAATATCGCCCTTGGATTGACAGAAGGTCATAGCCCTCTTGTTGGAAATCTGTTTGAACGTTAGAGGATTCCTATCTGGCAGATCCAACTAACGTACCACTCGCTTGCTCTCCTCAACATCAATCTTGTTGCCCAGCACGACCTACATCCATTCATTAGTGCACTACTCCAACCTACAGACTCAGATTGACTCACAAAGGGAAAGTTGGGAGGGTCCCGAGGGGATGCCTGGATGAGGAACTCGTCCCTCCAGCTGTCCAGCGCCTCGAAACTCTTGGCATTGTTGACATCGTAGACTAGAACGCAGCAGTCGGCACCTCTGTAGAAAGCCACACCCAGAGATTGGAATCGTTCTTGGCCGGCCGTGTCCCAGAGCTGTCACCGGTAATCAGCATTCTAGTCCCGCAAGACCAAGTGTCCGTGTCCTTGTCCTACCTGCATAGTGACTTGTCGATCATCGACCAGGACTTCTCGAGTCAGGAAATCGGCGCCGATGGTGGCCTTGTAGCTTGCACTGAACTTCTTGTTGACCTGCAGCACAAACTAACATCAGCATCGTGGGGGTTCGGCAGAGGGATCGAATTCGCGTGGATAAGTGCGTACATATTGGTTCATCAAGCTAGTCTTGCCAACACCGCTATCGCCGAGGATAATAACCTATGCCAAAGTTTCATCAGCATTCGAATTCTTCAACAATCAAGCGTGCTCTGATTCTCCGCACCTTGAGGAGGACCTTCTTCCTCGAAGACATGATGAGCTGCCGTCTGACGAGTAAAGTATTATTCAATGACGTTATCTCGAGCGGCCGTAGGGAATGGCCGCAGCGCCGTCGCTCGTTATGTCTCGGTCGTGACTGGTATTTTCGCTATTATCTGTAGCAAAGCTGTTCTGTATGACCAAGGTGTGGTGTTGAGTGCTGGGCTTGCAAAGCGCCGACGTGGTCAAGAATCGGATTCGCAAAGAGGTTTGTGTTGTTTGGAGAGAGCGGCAGCGGCAGATGACGGTGGGCGGCAGAGCAGAGGTACCAATGTCGCAGCCTCGCCCGTCGCTCGAGGTGATGCCCACAGCCGCTAATCCATGATAGTGTTAGCCTCATGCATAAATCAAAAGTGGGGAGCGAAGGCGTCTGTGGTTCGTGGTTGTGCAATCCCACGTGACATCATATGCAGCGGCATCATGCGACCTCAACCCTTGTTATCAGACTAGGCGGTGATTGCGATGGCAGGAATAGGGTCAACTTCAGTTCAAGGGCAGACCTGGAGAGGCTCATGGACACAAAATCGAGTCTTGGACGGCTGAATAATGGCGGATGACAGCCTCCTTGACAAGGTTCACGCCTTGAGCGACCTGGAATTGGCCGTATTGCTCTCTCTGATCAGCCGCGAACACTGCCTCGTGAGCACACCGTCCGATGCCATCGACGACTTGATACAGGAGCTACAGCTCGTAGCGACCAAGACATTCGGTCTCAGTTGGGTTGTCATCGACTGCACTCCCTCCACGACGCTCGAAGACTTCGCCGCCGCTCTTCTTCTCGGCCCTCAACCTTCTTCCGGTGGCCACTCTCCATCCCCCTTGCGCAACCACCCAGATTCGTACTTCACGTCGCGGCCATCGACGTCGCATCCGCGCACCCCTCTTAGTCCTCTCACTCCTGGCGGTGCCCGCTCCTCTCGAATAGCAAACGTTGTTCTTGCAAAGAACCTCGATCGAGCGCCTCAGGCCGTCCAGATTCAGGCTCTGGAGCTATTACGCACCCGTCGCATCTTCACACGAACGTCCGTACAGACTGCCCCGAAGCAGTTTGTGTTTATCCCTGTGTTAGAGGCTGCCAGCGGAGGAGAGGCTCGTGTGACGGCGCATTTAAACGACTTCTTTTACATCGCATATTGGCACTATCCAGACGATGGGTTTGTCAACCTCGATGAGGCCGACGTCGGCGACGGTGCTGATACGGCATCGATGGGGAGTGTTGTGAAGAGGGGCCCCGGCGAAGGAGCCTCCTCTGCTCCGCCTCTCATCCACGAAACCGTGGGTTTCTTTCTTGACTAATTCCGCCCCTCAGCTAACCATATCACAGGAGATCAGTCACCTAGGAACACTAAGCAAACAGGCCCAAGTCGATATCGAGGTTACCCGCTACCAGATGAACATTGTCTCGTTTCTGCGAATGCACCGAGCTGTTGGTGGAGGCATCAGTCCAACAGCCACGAAGCATTTCGGCCAGTTGATGCGTTGTCTAGCTGCTTTGCATGGTCTGGACTTTGTGACGCCCGCTCTTGTCGCCATCGCCGCCCAGAAGGTCTATTTGCATCGCATACAACTAGCGCTTCCCGAAAAGGAGAGAAGCATGCAATGGGGTAGCAGGGTAGAAGCTGTAGAGGCCTTGCTAGAAGATGTTGGCCCCGAGGATGTCGTCGAAGATGTCTTGAGCATGGTGACCGCGCCGTTATA
This sequence comes from Fusarium buxicola, assembly GCA_014899095.1. NCBI lineage: Eukaryota > Fungi > Ascomycota > Sordariomycetes > Hypocreales > Nectriaceae > Fusarium > Fusarium buxicola. The sequence continues at coordinate 5,466 of JAAVUK010000567.1, forward strand.
GGGCGGGCACCCGTGTATTAAATAGTTCTATGGTAATCTACACGTCATGACAAGTTGAGGACTCCAGTTCCCCGAGTAGCCAGCCACGGCTGCAATCCAGTCCAAGTTTGTTCATCATGCCGATGGCCCATTCAATTGATTGATTTCGCCATAATCCCAAAATGCCGTTTAGCCGCCTCGAAACAATCATTCTAATAAAAGGACATCGGTTATACCATAACCGTTATCAACGCCTTACTTGCCGGGTTTTCATCTAAGAGATCTGGCGGACCTTGCATGACCAGCCAGAGCCAGCTTCCAATAGAGGCAAGCTAGAGATCAATGTCAGTATGAGACCGAGTGAAAGCAGGACTGGAGGAGGCTTACCTAGCACCAAGACACCAGCCAAGCTCGTTGCCCTTGATCTTCTTGGCAATCTTGACTTCGCGCTCAATGGGCATGTCGTAACCAGTGTGTAGCAGAGCCATCATGAAGTTGAGATCCAGGCAGTGATCGGGTCGGCCCTCAAGCTCCGCCATTGCGTCGGGGACGGCAGTAAAGACATCCCAAGCAGACTTGCCCATGCACACAGTCTGCGCAAGATCGTGCATCTCACGAAGGGTGAAGGAGTCAGGCATGCCGAGGGGCTTGGTGCGGTCGAAGAAGTAAGAGAAGATATAGACATCCTCCTTAGAAAAGGTCTTGGCCAGCGAGGGCTGGTGAATACCGTTAAAAGAGCAGGGAGCGAGCTTGCAATCCTTCTCCTTGTTCAAAATCTTCTCGGCCAGGTTGCGGCACTGAGCGGGAGCGGGCTGCGAGGGGCCAGCGAAAGTGACGAGGGTCTTTTCTTCACCGCCACCAATCGTAACGTTGACATTCTTGGACATTCCAGGAGCGATACAGGGGTGAACAATAGGCTCCTTCAGCCAAGCCTTATCGGCGCCCTTGGACGCGCTAATGTCGTTGATCAAGGCGCCGTGAATGGCTTCACGGGCAGCCATCAGACCGTAACCCAGGTGAGAGTGCTGGTAGAGCTCGAAGTGACGACCGCCAAAGTTGAGATCGTACTTGTGATCACCCTCAGCGAGCTTCTCGGGCATACCACCACCAGCAGCGCCCTTGAAGGTAGGCTGGAAAACAATCTGGGTGGAACCACCGCCAAGGTCGAAAACAGCAGCGGTCTCGCTCCGATCAGGGCCGCCAATTTTGCCAAGAAGGTAGTTCGTGGTGATCCAAGCGTAGACACCCTCCAGCGAGCCATCCATGATGGCAACACCCTCCTTCTCCTGGTCGACAACAGGGAAGGGGTAGTCGACTTCGAGGTGTCGGCGGACTTCGTTGAGAATGGCCTTTGCGGGGTCAGGGCCAATCATTCGTAGACCAGCAGTGGCCTTGACCGCAACGGGGCTGCAACCCTTAAGGGCATCAGGAACGGTGTCCATGGCGACCTTCATGAGGGGGTCGAGGCTCTTTGCAGCAGCCACGGGGTCGTCCTTGAACTTGCTGAGGCCGCCAACATCCTTTGAGGTCATCTTGAACTCCTCGTGCTCGAGCTCGGGAGTAGGGCCGCAGTTGTTGAACTTGTAAACGTGGATTCGAGAGCCAGTGCTGCCGGCGTCGATCATGAGGACGTACTGGACAATGGGCTTGTCCTTGGAGAACGACTTGGTGCATCGCTGGGTGCCGTAAGTCGAGTCGGAGGGAGTCTGGCCATTATTGCCCTTGCTACCCTTGCTGGCCTGGCTGGGATGAGATACTGCAACGCATTAGCACGCTGTAAGCCCTCCAAATGACTGCTGTCACTAGCTCGACCAACCGTACCTTCATTGTACACCTCTACACCACGAGGTGAGATAAAGTAAAAGAGGGTAACGACGGCAAAGACGATGGCGACAGTCTTAATCCACCGCGTCCTCTGCGACTGGGTCACCCAAGATTCCTTCATCCTTTCGAATATTCCTTGCCTCTTCGGCCTGAACTTGTATCGGTCTGCTTTCTCGTGACGGTCGTAGGCGACGAACTTCGAGGGTAGCGTTGTCGTTGTTCTCATGAGCGCGGGTCTCACGAGAAGGGCAAGGTAATGGGCGGCCTAGCGACGGGGGGTAATGAATTAAAGAGGGACGCCGTCGCGCATCAAAGACAAGGTCGAGAGTAATCCACCTTGGGGGTTTTCGCTTCCAAACGAGGGATAAGCGATCAAAAGAAAGGAATGGATGGAATGGAGGAGGGAGGGAAAGGATTCGAGAGTGGCGAAAGGATAATCAAAAGGAGAAGAGGCACAGTTCGCTGTTGGCAAGCTGGCAAGAAAGGGGGCCAGTTGCTTCAGGTTCGTACCTATCCGTACTGTACACTGTACTACAGTTTGTAACCAGTCGCAGGCGCGGAATTTATTTGGATTGGATCTGGAGGTGAGATTCTGTCCAATCTGCATCGGCAGAACCGGGGGATCGCTGCCCCACCCATCCGCGGTCAGTGGGAGGAAGCGCATCTGTCAGGGGCTTGGGGAATTTTTCCTAGAGGGAGCAGCCCCTGAGCCGGAGAGCGCGCCTCTAATTTTAGAAGCCCCACTACTGTATCCGTTCCTAACTGGGGTGGGTGGTCAGAAGCTGGACCGCCGATATTATGAACTTCAGTAAGAGGGTTTTCAACTGATAGTTGAAGTGGAACTGTGAGATTTGAAATACTGCTTAATTGGGAGGAGCTATATTTCAAAAAGGAGTCAAAACACTTGGAAGGTTTCATATGCAGGAGGCTTGGGTTTATTCAGAGTCTGGCTCGATTCGCAAAAACCACCATCCGTCAGCGCCTACAGAATGTTCCAGTCATTGAGTCGTAGGCCAGTGTTGCCTGCTTCTGATGGCGAATTGCTTAGCCCTTCACAACTCAACTTCATAACAATGTCCGCACTCTATCGACCTACAACTTGATGCTTCTCCTTCTTCCATTTGCATTTGAGAGACCTTGAGATCCTTGCACCTTTTGCCTCTTCTCGTGTCTGTCAAACCCTTGATCGACATCTCATCCCAGACCAGGCAAGTTTCAATCCACGCCTCACTCTGCGACAAGATGGACGTCCATCTACTTGTCTACGACCTCTCCCGAGGCTTGGCCCGTCAAATGTCCATGGGATTACTTGGCTTTCACCTCGACGCCATCTATCACACATCCATTCTACTCAACGGCCGGGAATTTGTGTACGATGGCGGCATCATTACCATCGCCCCCGGCTCCTCACACCTTGGCCAGCCCATAGAGAAAATACACCTCGGTACAACAAGACTATCGATGGACATAATCGAAGAGTTCCTGGATTCTCTTCGGCCTATATTCACGCTGGAGGTACCGCTCGAGTTGCCCTCCTGTATTGATTTGGTAGTCTAACCTCATCTCAGGCATATGACCTATTCCACCACAACTGCAACAATTTCAGCGACTCATTCTCGAATTTTCTCCTCGGGAAAGGCATCCCAGAACACATCGTCAAGATGCCACAGGCCGTACTCGACTCGCCAATGGGCCGCATGCTGCTTCCCCAGCTTACTCAGGGAGTTAATGCTGGCAGGCAAAATGGATCTATCCTCGGACTCCAACAGAGCGCCCAGTCACCAGCGCGAAACCAGCCAGCTCCCGCCCCAAAGCACGGCGTTAAGAATGTCACCAATCTGCCCGAGTTCAATCGTTTGATAGAGAGTGCAAAAAGCTCATGTGCGGTCGTCTTCTTCACCTCGGCCACATGCGCGCCCTGCAAGCTACTCTATCCGATCTACGACGAACTGGCACAGGAGGTTGGCGACAAAGCCACACTCATCAAAGTCGACATTTCCCAGCCTCAAGCTCACCAGATTGGCAGCCAGTATTCGATCAGCGCAACGCCGACCATCATCACATTTCTACGCGGAGAGCAGGAGAACCGGTGGTCTGGGGCTGATCAGGCCGCTCTCCGGGGCAATGTTCAGCTTCTTGTTCAAATGGCCTTCCCACTTCACCCACACGAGAATCTACGCCTTCCAACCTTCTCAAACCCCGACGCGAAACCAGTTCTTTATTCAAAGGTTCCGCCTCTGGATAAGCTGATGGTGAAAATGGGCGATGAAGTGGCCAGCAAGCCCGAGGTCAGAGCATTAAAGAAATATATAGAGGACCGGGCAAAAGATGGACCCCAGAGTGCCGTTGTGCCCGAGATGAGCCATCTATCGATTCTTGTAAAGGATTCGGCTTTGACACTGCCTGTCGACATCCTCTTCACCATCGTGGACCTGTACAGGTGCGCACTTGCAGATCCCAGAATCAGTGGGTTCTTTGCAGAGGAGAAGGATCACGAAACCGTCCGAGCCGTGTTGGATCTCGTCAATAAGCAGACAGATTGCCCCTATGCCCTACGCCTTGTCACGTTACAGATGGCCTGTAACTTCTTCTCAACTCCCCTGTTCCCGGAGGAAATCATGCGAAATAACCATCTACGCGCAGCAATTATCCTCCTTGTCTCGTCCAGCTTCCTCGATGAGAGTCACAACAACGTGAGAGTTGCGGCTTCATCTCTGCTCTTCAACTTGTCTCTAGCAAATCGACGCGCTAGAAAGAATTCCAAGCCGAGTCTATCTGGAGACGATGAACTGGAGCTGGCGGCATCCGTGGTGGAGGCTATTTCCCTGGAGGAAAAGTCAGCAGAGGCGTTGCACGGGATGCTGTTGGCTTTGGGGCATCTCGTCTACGGAACAGCTCTTGATGGGGAATTGCCTGATCTTCTTCAAGCAGTGGGTGCGGGGGATAGCATTCTGGCCAAAAAGTCCAAGTTTCCAACTGAGAAGCTTGTTACGGAAGTTGGCGCAGAGTTACTTGGCAAAGGGCTCAGGAAGCCATAAGGCGACAGATTTCAGGTGCAGACTGTCCGTGTCTCTTTAAAGTCAGATATTGTGCTCAGATCTCATTCTCGCGATAGACAGCGTTTCCTCGATAGCAAATTACTTGAGGCTTCATCAAAGTCGTACTCACAAAAGTCCCAAAACTTCAACCTCGTCACTTCTCGATACATGCTCATACCCTACGACAAAAGGCGTCTCTCGTTACTCAACTGGAATCTTTATGGCGTTCATCGGCGAGAAGGTCTGTCGCTCTTCCAAAAAATCCCATTACCCTTAATCTGTTTTACAGTTTCTTCTATTCTCGAAGGGTTCTAGCAATCGTTCCATGCCCTGCCTTTTCAGCATACTCTGCTGCTACTTTGCATCGTTCTTCCAGTTCATCCACCTCCAGATCATTCTCCAACAGCAGGTGAACTATGTCAAGTCTCCCCTTTCGCAGCCTTCTGGATCGCAGAACCAGAAAGTACAGAATAGCAGTTGACATCTGCTCCGGCTGCCAACAGCAACCTTGCGGATGCAACACTTCTGATGCACGTCAAAAAAGGCGTTGAGGATCCACCAGCTTGGTAATTGATGTTTGCACCAGCCTCGGTGAGCAAATCAACAATGGCCACCCCGTCCGGTTTCTCCAAAGCTTTTTTTTTTTTTTTTGAGAGGACTGGAATCGCATTCTCGGCTGTGGGGGTTGCCATTTGGGTCGGCTCCAAATTTCAAGAGGATATCACCGACATGACTATCGAGTTTGTCGATGGCAGCTTCGAGGGTCATCAGGTTGGATGCGTATGTGGGAGAAACCGAATCCACAGACTTAGAGACCTGATCCTCTGCTTGTTTTGCGCAACCCATCTCATTACTGACGATGAATTCATAGTATTAGTGCAGACCATACATCTATAGCAAGTCACAACCCTTACGGTGTTGCTCAACAAGAATCTGAAATCGAAACCAGTTCATGGCAAGGTCTTCAATCCCCGGTGTGTTTTGGAGTGTGCGGGCAATAACCGTTGTGAGAGCCTCTGGTGGATCTTCGCCTTCAACTGTGTCAGTCAGTGTCCGGAAAGGCTGCCTTGTGAGAGAAGACTCACATTCAGGGCCAAGATTCCAAGGTCTGGTGTATCTGCCCAGCTCCTTCTTGAGTTTCTTGGCCGGGACGGGTTTGCCATTCATGAAAAGTTCTGTCTCCTTTCCTTCTACCTCCTTTCTCTTCCGGATTTCAAGACCTGCATATTCCCATTCAGCCTTGGTTGAGTACTTCTTGAAATTCCATTTTTCCAGGCGACGAATATACTGAGCGTTCCTAGGTAGATAATAAACATCAGCGCCAAGTCGATATCTAATGACTCGAGGTAACTGGATGCCTCTCATCAGGTCAGCTGTCCTGGTAAGACTTAAGAAGCAGAAAATCCGTGGTGTTCACGCATGCTTTCGACGAGTTCTTCAAGTTTCTTGTCTTGGTCGAGATACAGGGCGCGAATGTGCTCTTTGTTCTTTTCCCAGTCTGACACCGAAATCCTCGCCGCTCGAGGCATGTCGACTGCGGTTGAGCTTTTCAGAAAAGAACGAAAAAATATGCAAAGGAGAGTCTAGGAGTATGAATAAGGTAGAGTCCAGCTGTTGGCAATGGATGGTTGTTTGATGCTGGTTGCACTTGAAGGTTACAGAGATGTGCAGGCTTTTGTAGGTAACCAGCTGCTGAGGGATTGCCTACCCAGGTAGGTAATAAATGAGAGCAAGACCAAAGTGCAGTTCCGCTGTCCAGCTCGGCCCCAACACCAAGATTTCAATGCCCGGACGTACTTCGTTAGGCTCCATCTCGTGGCGGTGGCAGGACGTTGAGGCTTGGACGATGACCCTGGTAGGGCTGATGGCGAATGCCTCGACTGATGGCGAATTTGCCTGATGGCGAATGTGCCAACTGAAGCACTCTCTCTCATTGGACTTTGCCAAATTTCGCTCTTACATCCGTTCCTCTTTCGAAGATAAACACTGATACGTTCCATTGTCTCCACTCCCGGGCGCGGAGCTCCCAGGGTCTCTCGTTGGTTCAAGCCAAATTCCGCTTTCACCAGACTGCATCAACACGTCGCCGCCTCTACCGGAGGCACCCCGTACCTTGCTTGGCATGTCCATGCCATATCCAAAATTTGCAATCCTCAAGATTAAAGGCCCCGGTCGTCGCCCATCATGGGTTGAATCGAAACTCTCCAGAACATTCCACAAGCCACAACTATTCCGTACCCCGAGACCTGCAATCCTTGTTAACTCGGGAATTCAAGGCTTTCGTTTCAGTTCTAAACCATGATCTTGTCCGCCGAAGCCGTTATCTCCCTCGTCGGTGTATTCATCAATTTTCCTACATTCATCTTGGTGTTTTGGCACCTGTGGAGGGGCCGGCGAAGACCAGCACATATATTACATGTAGATCCGACAGGTTAGCTGATGCCTTAATAGGGTTGTCCATTCACGACTTATTAACATTGAACAGAAGCTGGGGCTCCTGAAGAGCATGGACTGCTCGAACGAATGCCCGTCAACCCTGGAGATCATATTTATTGGCAGCAGCACCCAGGGGTGTTTGCCATTGCGACGCCATGGGGTCCCATAGGCTCCCCACGAGGCTTTGCGGGCTCCCGACCACGATGAGGGATCTCACAGAGTTTTTTAACGCCTTTCACAACGACGCGGAGTTTAAAATCTAAATGAACCATCGGACATCGGTTGATGGGCTTACATCATCCCTTGTTTGGGTTGCGGTTGTAATAACATCTTGCCCTAGCAGCTCCATGCAATATCTGCTGCTTGGTTTTGTTAGCTCTTAGGGATACATGTAGTAAATAGGTAAAACTCAAGTTGAGAGTTTCAAGAAGCGTTGTCCAAGAACGACTCATTTCTCTACCCCCCATAAAATTCATATGAGGATATAAGTGTCTCGCAACTGAATTCCAAGAGTCTACACTCAGTAATAAGTGCACCGAGATATGAGCATTTGGATGTTGATGGACGACAACGGTTGAGTCTAGGGTGCGTGGGTGCCTGACAGTGGAGCCCGCCAAAACGGAACCCGGATAAGCTGACTAACTGCATCCAAAACCAGCCTAGCACATAATCACACACCTTTATAAACTTGACTGCAGGCGGAAATATTTATTCTTTTTCTCTTCTTTCTTCTTTATCAAAAAGCATCTGAGCTGCCACGACCTTCACCTGGACCCTTTTGGGTCAATACCCACGGTGTCGCGTTGCCTTTCCCCTCGTGGGAAACGCTCAGAAGAGTAAAACCCTTGGATATAGGAAATTCTCCGCCAGATCGTTGTTCGCAGCGAGACCGTAGGCGGTGTAATGCCAAGAAGGGGGGACATATCGAAAGAAGAATCTGTAGTTTTGGCTGGTTTCGGTCGAGAGGCCTTCGAGGCACTCGGTGTGCTTCGTCAATCTCGCTTGACTGTTTCGCCTTTCCATTTGGGCTAACGCGGCTTTGTGATCGACTTGTCCCCATCGAAGTGGCAGTCAAACATCGCGAGAGTGGCTCCAATCAGAATCTGCGTCGCCGACGGAGTTTTCTCGCACGCCGATAATTGGGTTGCGGGACTCGGTTCTTGCTATGACCACGGACTGATATTATTACCGTGCCATTTGCATGCAGACGTAGGGTCAATCGTGTCCTAATCGACTCGATCCATGTTGAGGAGGAGGGTTATTGGCTGGCGTCCGGTGATCGAGATAACGCTCCTGACAACGGAGCCAGTGCGGCGGCAATGGCACGGTCACAGAACGTGGCAGTCGATAACCTCACAAGATGCAACATTGTGTATGGCATGTGATTCATGTATTCATGCAATGCGGCCGTCATCTCGTTTTCGCCAGAAACCTAAAAAATACAGTGCCGAATCGTTCCCATCGTTACCTCGATACGAGCAAGGTCATTCATTACTCGTCATTAGAAGAGGGACCCAGGATGCCATCTGTGCCCTTGCTTCGATGTTGGTCTCTCACGAACTCCTCGATCTTGTCATCGTGATGCGGTCGTTCAGGAGGGCCCGTCGGCTTGTCCTCCTCCGTTGGAGGGCGTTGCGCCGTTGGCAGGATCTTGGCGGCAGCGGGGACGTATTCAGTGACTGGAGCAACGAGTCAGCCGACATTGTTGGAACCAAATATTTGAACACCAAGTTGACATGGGCTTACTCTTCTCGACTATTGTGTTAGGCTTCTGGTTCTCTGCCTCGCGAGTGCTATCCGCAGCCTTGTCGAGCTGCTCCTTGAAGGTCTTCTGCTGCGCGTCGCTGGCCTGGCCGGACTCTTGGGACGTCATGTTTGCTTGTGCGAAAGGCGGACTTTGTTTCCTGTTGAAGGGCAATGTAATGTTCCGAAATCTAGGGTTTCAAGGTCTGAAATCGAGAGCAAAAGGAGGAGTCGATTATCGTCTTAACTGTTTGATCAGCAGCAATTCCCTGTTCTCTCGGCATACGCAATGCATCCTTGGATCGTGAAACCCAATGCACTGCAAGTCCTGGGTGACGTCAAGCCGCAGGCCGCGGGGTCATTATTCCCGATAAGTCCCGATAAAGAAAACGTTATCTTATCGGTTCATTCTCATGGGCTGATGGTCATCCCACCCATTCTCTACCTCCAATAGCCTGAGAGGTATTTTCTCAGGGTCCAAAATTTGACGCCGTGCCCCTTTTGCGATCAGGCACGAGAAAGAGGAATCGCCGGACTTGACAGTGTCCAACATCTCCAAGATGGCGCCAATCCCGATCACCATCATCACGGGCTTCCTCGGCTCTGGCAAGACCACCCTCATCCTCAACCTCATCCCGCAACTCCGTGCCCAGAACCCAGACTACAAACTCGCCCTCCTCAAGAACGAATTCGGTGATCTCGCTGTCGACTCACAGCTTGCCGCCAACTCGGCCATCTCAGGCGTCCAGGAGCTCCTCGGCGGCTGCATCTGCTGTAACCTCGTCGGACAGCTTGGCCCCGCGCTCGAAGAACTCGAGAAGAGCGTCGCGCCCGACCGTATCGTTATAGAGACCAGCGGCTCTGCATTCCCGGCTACCCTCGCTCTCGAAGTCAACCGCCTTGCGCGTGACACGGGCAAGTACATCCTCGACGGTGTGATCAGCGTTATCGATGTCGAGAACTGGAAGGGCTACGAGGACACGAGCTACACGGCCCGCATTCAGGCGCGATACACGGATCTGATCGTTTTCAACAAGTGGGAGAAGGCCGGCGAGTTGCGGTACGATGAGTGTCTCGATCGAGTTGGCGACCTTGAGGTGGACGTCGCCAAGGCCAAGAGCGACAAGGGCTGGGTGTCCATGGACCTAGTATTTGGCATGGATGGCGGCCTGGCCCAGGTGTTGACAGAGGCAGAAGTCAATGGAGACCACAAGACCAACGGCCATAGCCACGACGACGACCATTCCAATGGCGAGACCAACGGACACTCCCACAGCCACCAGAGCGAAGTCGAAGTCCTCTCCATCAACCTCAAAGCCGATCCTTCGGCCCGCATCTCGACCGAAAAGCTCCTCGCCTTCCTCTCCTCCGCGCCCAAAGACGAAGCCTACCGCATCAAAGCCCTCCTTACACTCTCCTCCACACCCTCTAATTCAGACCCCGACATTCCCAAGCCGGAGCCCACCGCCTCGGGCCGCTACATTCTCAACTGGGCGTTTGGCCGCTGGACGTTCACGCCCGTCGCCGAAGTGTTGCAGGAGCATGACTCCAGTAACGACGTTACGCTACGCATGACCATGATTCTTGCGCGATATGAGAGCAATAAGTGGAAGAAGAAGCTCGAGACTGGGGGGCTGGTACAGCTGGAGGGCGGAGACGCCAGTGGGTTGACTGTTACGAGGATACTATAAAAAAGACATAGACTGGAAAAGTAGATATATAGACTAGATGGAAGGCTATCACGATGAAACGAAAGGCCGGGACGGATTTGATAGAGGCATACACTCCAGTGATTCAATAAAGAAACGCTTGCTACTATTGAAGATGAAATACAAAACACAAACCGCTACCTATCCGACATGACACGCCAGACACAATCTTAGTCTACACAGCCTCCATCTTACAATCTGTTTATATCCATCCCGGTCCCGGGCAAACAGGGCTTGCAGAGGCACTATTATACTCCCCGAGACTCAACTGGCGTCGCATATACCCCTGCACCTCAGGTGTGGCCACCTTCTTAGCTTCCTGGCGCTGTCGAGAGCTAAAGTTTTGCTCGTCAAAGTAGTAGTCTGCCCAGTCGTCCTCATAAACGTCGCTCTCAGGGGTCTTTGGCTTGATTGCCCAAGGGTCGTCGAACGCAGGGCTGTCTTCGGCCTGTGTTTTGGCCTCAACCTCCTCCTGGAACCGCTTGAGCACCTCGGGCGTTGGGAGCGCTGATGCAGGAGTTGAAGGGCCAGGAGGGACGGCTACGACGGTGTGAACGGTGTGGCCAGGGCTGCAGGGAGACCAGGGAGACCTGGGTGAGGGCGGTGGTGAGGGCTGGTTTGTGTCTGGGTCGGATGTAAGTGAGGCCGAGGGGCTGTGGAGGCTTGCGATGCCGTCGAGAGATTGAGAGACAAGTGGTGGTGGACGATTATACTTCTTGAAAGATTGAGGCTGCTTGTACTGAGGCCGAGAAAAGTGGGAGCCAAAATCAGTCGGACTGGTTGGAGCCGAGTTTTCGTTATCGCAGCTTGAACAGACTCCCGACTTCTCGGCAATTCCCCCATGGCACACCCGACAGAGCGGATCTGAGGCGCTGTCTTGGCGAATGTGGACATTTAAAGAAGGGGACTTTACGGGATGGGAGCTGAGGGCATCGGTAACCGCTCGCGAGGGCCGTCGGATGACAACCGTCTGAACCGACTGCTTGCGCCTCGGCCAATCCTGCGGCATCCGTTGAATGGCAACCATCTGCACCGACTGCTTTCGCTTAGGCCATTCTCGAACCTCGGGGGGTCGCGGAGATGAGGTTGGTGAGGCGTCAGGGCTTCCACTGGGAGAGAGGTTGTCTACCCGCTCGATGCTGACCGTCTTGGCCTCGATGATGACGGGCTTCTCGGTCAAGTTGAAGCCATCCTCTGTGATGTTGCTGATGCGAGCTTCGGCCTCTGGGGCGCCTGGGACTTGAAGCAGGGATGCTTGTACGACAGCTGCTGTGTCCTGGGCGTCAAGGTCCAATGGGTCATCCTCTTCCTCGGCTGGTGTAAGCGGTCCAAACGCAGACTTGAATGACCCGCTGAATGGCCCAAAAGTCGACCTCGATGGCTGCTCCGCGGGCTGCTCCGACGGCGGCTCCGACGGCGAATCGGATGGTGACTCTGATGGCGACTCTGATGCTGATGGTGACTCCGATGGCGGCTCCGATGGCGGCTCCGGCACTGTGGCTAGATGTTGGGGTTCTTGTCGTCGCTGCAGTTGCTCTGCAAAAGACGCCTTTCTCATCCTGATGAGGGACAGTTTGCACTCTTCCTCACTGGGGATGTCGGCTTCGGTGATTCTCCTCGCAGGGCGATCAGGGAAATGCATCATGGTAAAGTCACTGTTCACGGGCTCCTTGGTCTTTGCCACCGACTCTGAGGCTCGTCTGAAGCCGCGAAAGCCCATGAATCTGGGCGAGATCTGATCCCTCCAGCTCATCTTGTCATCGCTCGAGCTCGAGGTCCATGAAGGCATCGTGACTGTTGGGCTGGGCTCTGATTCTTTTTCATTACCTCGAAATGTCTCAAAGAGAAGAAGGAGAAATACCAGTCCCAAGTTATAAGAAATTGCGTTGCGTTCCCTCTTTTCTTCGAAGGTGTCAAGAAGAGCGACTGGAATGCAACTGACTGATAGACGGGGGACCCTCAGCGGTCTAAGAGGTCTTAGAGTGGAGGCGGCCTTGGAGAAACTGGATAGAGTTCTCGTGGTTGAAGTGCTGCGTAAACCTTGCTACGTAGTATGCGCCTCTTTTTGCCCATCGCGGCTCGGAGATTCCGATTAGAATACCACCCGTCGACATCATTGTGCGGGGGCAGCCTTTTTGGGGTTGTTGCATTAACTGTGAATGGTGTAAGTGCTTTGAGGTGAGCGAGATGGTGTGAGGCCGTAAAGAAGGACAAAGACAGGCGAAAGAGTTTGCCTCCAAGAATGCGGTTTGGGTAACACGGCAAGGCGCTGCAGGTGAGTTTAGATAGAGTAAGCCTCGATAGAGCAAGCCTCAAGAGAGGTAGGTCGTAAGAGAGCGAAAGTAAGCCCAGACTAGGTACTGTCCTCAAATGGCTCGAGTAATAAGAGAGCCACATGGCCCACGATTCATGGAAAAAAGCCACCCAAAAACTGCCGACCTCCTGTCCGTGATACCCAGAACACCAGAGACCATTCCAATGCATATTGCCCCTGAAATGCTAAACGCCGTAGGAGAATTCGAAAAAAAACTATATCCAGTCTTATAAGAGTCTCTAGATTCTTTAGTCCCTCTGATCCCTAGGCGATACCCGGCCCCTCGGGGCTGGTCCTTGAAATGCTGTTCCTGAAGCTGTTCCTGGCTAGCCATCCTTTGTTGGCCATGATTCAAGCGCCTCCAAACGCCCGCCATATCCATGGATACTTTGTCAGGTATCCGTAGTCTAGCCAGCTTTGAGCCGTGCACCCGGGCCGACCATTCCAGGCGGCTGTCATCCATGGAAATGCCCCGGCTTTGTTCCCTCTTCGTCTATAGGCTGACAGTTACTGTCATGTTGTTGCTGAGAACCATCAGAGTTGGCGGGAGCTCATTGCAGAGCACTTCCACATCAGACAAATATTGTACCGTTGCCGTCTCGTCCAAACTGGTCCCCTCGGAAGGAATCGGGAGAGTGCTGAGAAGAACAGCCGTTTCTTTCGAGTGCTGGCGCATCAACTCGTTGAGAATGAGGTGCTGCGCTCTGCTGGGAAGCTCATTGAAAGATAGTTCCACGCCATGCGCCGTGTAAGCCAAATTAGGCTCTTCCTCTTCCTCCAAGCGTGGTCCTAGCCTATACCTCTCAAGCATTTCAGGAAACCGAGGACCTGGCTCGCCTCGCTCATGATCGGATCCTTGAGAGTTACGTCGCGAATGGTATCGAGAATAGTTTGTCGACTGTGGGTGGTAGACTGGTTGCTCTGCAAAGGATATTGTCCTACCCTCACCTTCGCCAGTCGAGACCCGAGTATCAGGCCTGGGCCGGCTTGAAAACTTGCCCAGCGATGATTGCCGCGAATATGCTGGCCGCGGCGGCCCGGCTCTTGGTGTCTCCGATTCAGAACTAGAGGGCGGCGCAAAGCTAATCGTTGACCCTTCTGCCTCCGAGGCTATCTTTGTCTCAGGAACTGGCCGGCTGGAGAACCGCACAGCTGAAGACTGCCTGGAAAGATTTGGTCTTCCTGGTGTCGATGCGCCACTACGATATGGGCGCACAGTGTCTTCTCTCGAAGGGCTCGCCGGGCGAGCGCGGGAGTCTGCTGGAGAAGGTTTCGAGGTGTCTCGCGGACCAAGAGTGGGAAATGGTTCTAGTTGAACATTTCTACCACCCGATTTTGATCGACGAGGTTGCTGTGACCCGGTACCTTCAGAGATGGACTGATAAGCAGCCGCCGGTTGTGATGACTGGCCCATTCTAACACCTTTGACCGTTGCAGACGATGACATTGTGCCGTACGATGTAGCAACAGCATCACCAGCTGTGTTGGATTTGCGGCGCCGGCCAAACTGTTCCCAGAAATCCTCGCGTACCCTGACATCAGCGTCGTGATGATCCGTGCTCGATAATAATGGTCGTTGTGTTGGATCACTCGGACCAACGCTGTCCTCGTCGTCCACATCGTCTCGAAACCTAAAACCATAACCCAACTCTTCGTCGAGGTCTGTCGAAGAGTTTTCATCCGTGTCATCATCTTCGCTACTCGATTCGTCCAACGCATCGTCATGGAGGTGATGTGTATGAATCCCCATATTCACACCCATCTTTGAAAGCATCCCGATGGCTGGTCGTCTAGGCATCTCGGGAACCTCCGCGGTACTCGCACGTCGGCGCTCATACATCTCCTCGTGAGGATTATAAACACCGGGTCGTCCGGATGTAGAATCAAAGATGTGTGCTAAATGGTCAATTTCTTGGGCTGAAGACATATTTTCCGCGCGTCCCCGAAACCTCTGGAGATCGTCCCACCATTCTTCGTCTCGAAGCGTGTCATTGACGACGATCTCCCAGTCTATATCATGGCTCACCCCGTGGATAACAAGATCGTAAGTATTCAGTTCGCCGGAAGCTAAGCAAAACACTTTGACTTCGGCGTCAATCCGCAGCTTCTCAAGAAGAGCTAGAAGTCGCGCATGCTCTTCGTATACTTCACTCTCATACTCAACAAACACCATGACTCGCAATGCGTAAGCTCGCTGCCAAGCCTGAACGCTGTGTAAAATATGTCCGAGTTGTAAAATGAGAGTGTCTATTAGTGTTAGCTTCTTGTCAGTTCCACTCAAACAAAAACAAAAGCTATACTTACATGTGTCAAAATTGGTGGTCAGCAAACTCTTGCCTTCGGCTGTAACTTCAGCAGACATCTGAATGGGCCAAAGATCGATATACTTCTTGCTGTTGGTTCCATCTTTTCTCGGCGTTTCCAGCTTATCAAAGCCACATCCCACCGCAATATTCAAACGATAACGGAGGGCGAGGTCTTCCAGAATAGTCAGATATTGCGTCGGAGACATCATATCTTCGGTACGGATAACGTCTGTTGGGAGAACACCTTCCAGTAGCCTCGCTGACGTGTCTCCTCGTCGGCGTCGGGGTGCTTTGCCCTCTGCTTTAGGGGGTCGACGCATTTGGGCTGAGAGAGAAACAGGAACCTCGGGTACCCGAAGCTTCGGGTTTGACTTTCGTAGGTCGTCCATGTTGTAGAAGCCAAGCACAGCAATGTTGGGGCGCATTCCGCCAAGCCCGGCAGACAAGATCAAGTTTCGAATGCCCCAAGTAATGGTGGGAGACATTGTCAGCTGCACAAAAGCTTTGATTCTGGAGAACTCGGAGATGTAGTTTGTCCAGGCGTGTTGCTGCAGCCTCGCTTCGTGTACACCAGAGTTAAAATCATCCGTCACAATGACATGGCCAAGGATATATAAGGAACCTTTCTTGAGTGAGTTGCAAAACTGGATCAGTCTTGTCTGGCGACGGGGATTGTTGATGAGGAGGATGATGTGTGGCCGCCAGAACTTGATATGCTCTGGCTTTAGCCGCAGCAAGTACTTTCTCACTTGGTGATAGATGAGGTTTTGAGACACATCGCCCCAGTGTTTTGGAGGGCTGAGATAGTGGATGAGCAAGAAGAGGAGAACAAGGACGCAGATGGCGATGGCAGCGTAGGTCTCGTCGATGAAGAACATGGCAAAAGCAGACAGAATGCCAGCGGTGAATGCAGTTTGCCAATTGAAGAACTTGAAACTCGGCCGGAAATTGGGAGCAGATCCAATCTTGAGTAGAAAGCAGGCAAGGTTCATGACGAAAAAGGTCATCTGATAGCCCATGGAGATGAAGGTAGCAATCTGGTTGAGATCAGCCAGAAGAGCCACTTGTGCAATGGCGTACGTCAAAAGCAGAGCATAAATAGGTTCATCGCCATGTTTCGTGCCCTTACTAAAGAACGACAGACCTGGAAGAAGCTTGTCCCTAGCAAACGCCTGGAATAGCTTCGAGGCACCGATGAGACCCATGAGAGCGGAGAAGAATGTGACGGCGCATTCACCGGCGAGGATGACGGGCTGATACAAGTTGGTGAGCGAGATAGCATTCGGGTTTGACAGGAACGAGGCGTGAGTGGTGCTTGCGGCCAGAGAGAGTATCACGACAAAGTAGACGATGAAGGTGGTCAGCATGGCCCAGAGTGTTCCTTGAGGAATCGATCTGCTTGGGTCTTTGAGATCTCCAGACATTGACGCGCCTGCAAAGATTCCCGAAGTAGCACTAAAGTGATGTTAGTAGGTGATTTTTGGGATGCAGGCCTGATATCTGAACAGTACGGGAAAAGAATGCCAAAGAGATCGCGGAACGTTTCGAGGCCTCGGAACGCGGGGGTGCTGAAATGAGGAAGGAAGTTGTCGGTCAGCGTGTCGAGGCTAGGGCCAGTGAAGTGAATGCCGAGAGCTTTGTCGTGAAAGGGCGTCTTGAAGATGGCAGAAACTGGGATGCTGATGATAGCCAGGCTCAAGATTGCAAGCAGAGCGTTTGAGGCCCTCGAGAAAGTGGCTGATCCCAGGAAGCAGAGACCCGTGCAGAGGACGAGAGCAGCGGTTTGGAGGCCATAGCCAGTCCAATATCCCTGAGGGAAAGCTGGGCCCATGTTGAGTCGGATGCAGTCGATGAGACCGACAACGTTCATGCTCGCGTTGAGAACCTGGGCCAGATAGAAAAGAATACCGATAGAACCGCCAAACTCGGGACCGAGGGAACGTGAGATGAGAAAGTAGGCACCTCCGCCCTTGACCTCGCCGTTTGAGGCAATGGCCGATAGAGATAGCGTCGTCAAAAGATCGATGCAATAAGCCGTGACGAGAAGTCCTGTCACGAAAGTCAGAGGAAGGTCAAGATATTCACGGACCGGAATTGACCTTACCGAGAATGCCCATGAACCCGATTTTCCCTATAATGATTCCAAACCGCAAGAACATGAGGATGCTCATGATATTGAGAACGACGGGGATATATACACCAGACACGGTGCCCAACTTGTTGCTATGCCGGGACTCCATCGTAGCAGACACTCGTCTATCATGATGAGCGCCCATGCTGGCTCGTCCACTCCCACCTCCATCATAGTCTCCCGTGCTGTCTGACTGATGAGGCGTCGTCATAGTGTAGGCTCAGCTCAGAGCGAAAGAGATGCCAGCCAGACGAGCGGTCAGTAGTGACAGAAGCGGCCCGCATGGAAGAGCAGGTGAAGCATCTATTGACGAGAAAATAACAAACAGGAGCCGCCAAAGGTAACTTGAAAGAGGAGAGAAGGTCTTTGGTAGTCAAGATATAATGTTCCAACAGAGCTGCCCAGTAAATCAGGCAATGCAAGAGCCTCCGTAGCAGAAGCCTCCCCGCGCTGCATGCTGGTGTGGTTAGTGTGGTGATCAAGGTGGATATCATGGGCGTCGTCGCCGCCGCAACTCTGGGCAAACGCTTGGTGAGTGGTCCATTGTTTACGGATATGAGAGGATCAACACCAGTAAACGACGCCACAATAACCCTAAGGGAGACAGTCCGGGCGCTCGTAGGACAACTCGACCGCCGGGGGTCGGTGGTGGATAGCGGGAGCCCTGTGAGAGCCGAGCCCTGTGAGAGCCAAGAGGTTGAAGACTTGTTTTAGGGGTCCACGAGCTCCATTCCAGTGCTGCCGTCCCTTCCAAGCTGTACCGCCTACGTCCGCCCAACGTCAGCTCGGCTGCTCGGATATGAATGCAAGCGGAACATACGGAGGAGCATGAAGAAATGTCTTGCATATCTGTAGATTGTACCTCTTACCCGGGCATTTGCTTTAACTTGAGATTTGATATGTACATGTCTTTCTGACCCTTCAGTGGGGAAATCAAATCATGTGCAGAGTCGGCGTGGTTAGCGATAGACGCTGCTAAATGACGTAGGCCACGGCTGCCCGGGCGGAGAGTGGAGATGGGGATGGAGATGGTCGTCAAGCTTTAATCCCTGCTGAACATTAAGACCAAGGCGCGGAGGAAGCGGGGGGAACGAGAGACAGAAATGAAAGACAATGAGGCTTTCGGCCTGTGTTTAGAGTCTCAGATAAGCCTGCTGGTTGAGGCGAGGAAAGAGATCGAGATCTTAATCACACTTGAACTTGGGAATGGCTTCACATGTCAACCTGCGCCTCATTCATCTGACCCCCGTTTTGGTAAACGGCCGTGACGCCCCCACGAGCGTGACTGCCCATGCAGATGGAAAGGTCGGGTGCCCGCTTTACCGCCCGCCTGGCAGATACGATACCTAGTAACTAGACTACTAGGTAGGTATTGCCCAACCAAGTAATTCACAACGGGCCCCATATTGGGCACGGCCTGCATGCAGTCCTCGATATCAAAGTGATAGAAGAAGGGAAAATACTGAGTAATCTACCTACCTAGTTTAGAAACGCATGACCAAGATTATACCATCGTTGTGTTATTACTTTTATGGAGTAGACTTTTGTTATTTACCCAGTATGAAACAGATGACTTGGAAGCTAGGGTATATCAATGGTGTTATAACCAGGTGCCGAGGCTGGGGGATCTGTAAGCTTCAAGATTTCCAGATTACTTCCAAAGTCTCCATTCCTCATGAAAGGTATCCGAGGTTAGGAAAACTTGAACTCGACAGAATATCGGTTACAGTCGAGTTTGACCTGAGAGTTACTCTTATCAGCCCCTGGGTTGGGTTTACCGCTCCGATATGATATCCATCTGGTTTGGTTCCGTCCACGTGGAAGCGGAACGTCGAGCAACCCAAGGAAGTGCCTGCTCCATTTTCTCCTGATCTGATATTCAAAGTAACACTACCGTACCTGCCGTGTCTCGCTGACTCGTGAACCAACCCTCATCCAAGATAGACTCGAGCTGCTAACTCAGTCGCGATACCTAGGTACGGTATACAGTGGGGACGGCATTTCAGCGCATCTCACTGCCTAAAACTGATTCGCTTCTCGCCTACAAGTTGGGGGGTCCCAGCATCTACGGAGGGCACCGTCCACTGAAATACCCTAGCCCAGGTCGGCATCTGCCTTTAGTCACCAGACCCAAAACTGCGCCGGCCGAGGGCTTCACCCACCAGGGCAGGCTAGCAGGGCAGCAGCTTCGCACCCATCACCAGCTGAAGTCTTTATCTCACATTCTTTCCTCCTCCAACCAGAGCTATTAGTACGCCTCAATTGACTCTGTCATCTGAGCCTGTGCCCCCCCTCCGTCTTACCTTTGTCCTCGCGACTCTTTTTGGTCACCATTCTCTTTATCGTCATTGCTTTCGTTGACTACTTCTATCGCTGCTTGCCTTATCAGTATCCCTGGGACCTGGCTGCTCTGCGTCATCCCCGTCGGCTCGTCAACACCACAAAGCTATGCGATAAGGCCTTTCTCGACTTGAATCACGCCCAAAATGGCCTCGCCATCGAGAAATATGTTTGAACGACCTTCCAGGTCATCGTCACCAGCTGGTGGCCACTCCCGATCTTATTCCGCCTCGGTTCCCCGAGCCGACTTGACGGCGCGTCTTGCCTCTCCCGTACCAGCACAACAACTCGGCACACCGCCTCCCGG
The DNA here is from genome assembly GCA_014899095.1 of Fusarium buxicola. Taxonomy (NCBI): domain Eukaryota; kingdom Fungi; phylum Ascomycota; class Sordariomycetes; order Hypocreales; family Nectriaceae; genus Fusarium; species Fusarium buxicola. The sequence continues at coordinate 25,593 of JAAVUK010000567.1, forward strand.
AGGAGCCTCGCCCCGTCCTGATGCAGGCTCGCGTTCTGATACTCTGGATGACTTGACTCCGCTGCCTGGAACCGGTACCAGTGTTCAAGGTCCTGGTGTATCTGCTCTCGCTGCGGCTCTTTCCAACTCTCTAGGCCAGTCTCCTCCGCGACACGGAACTCCGGCGCGCCTTGGTACCCCTCCGATCCGATCACAGTCTCCCGCCCTTCGTGGACGAGGCTCGGGTACACCGACCAACTATGGCTCATTCGATTCGAGATCGCGGCCTGCGTTAGGCACCAGTGCACCCTACGAAGACCCTGAAATTGTCAAGCGTCACCTTGTCCAGCCACCGGATGAGAACTCGCCATCAGAAGAGTCGTCAATGAAGGGCGCTGTCAAGGGCAAACAGCCGGCCGAGATTGGTGGTGCGGGTTTGAATGAAGACGAGTTTTCCAGTTTGCGGTTACAGGGAGGCGATGTCACTCGCGGTATCTACAAATGGACCGAGCAGGCAGAGACCAGGGCCAAGTACAACCGCAGCAAGAGTTTCGACTTGGGCAGACCCGAGCCCGAGACAGAGGTTCTTGACATCAACTCGATCAAGGTGCCTGGTGGTTTCCGAAGAAACCATCTCCGCCGTATCGCCCAAAGTCCACATGGCCCCAGAGGTCATCTGGAAGATGGCTACGACTCTCCTGCGCCAGGCCAGCAGAGGCTGTTCACGTCGAGCTTCCTCGAGTTTCTATCGATCTATGGCCACTTCGCTGGTGAGGAGCTGGAGGAGGATGACGAAAACCTGGGCCCCAACGAGTACTTTTCATCCGGAGAGGATACGGACGATTACGATTCCGAGGACGAACGAGAACCTATGGAGGACAGCGCTCTATTGACCCCGTCAAGGCGCAGGCGCAGGCGAAAAGTCCGTGGTGGTAGCGGGAACAACAGCCCCATGAACGCTGCCCTTCTGCTACTCAAGTCTTTCGTGGGAACTGGTGTCCTCTTCCTCCCTCGTGCGTATCTCAACGGAGGTATGCTTTTCAGCAACCTAGTCCTCTTTGGCGTTGCCGCCCTGAGCTATTACTGCTTCGTGCTCCTGGTCTCGACTCAGCTCAAGATTGGAGGTTCTTTTGGTGACCTGGGAGGTGTTCTCTACGGAAAGCACATGCGTACCCTCATTCTAGCCTCCGTCGTTATCAGCCAGATCGGCTTCGTGGCTGCCTACACTGTGTTCACCGCAGAAAACTTGCACGCATTTATTCGAGCCGTATCCGACTGCAAGTCATCAATCAGTGTTCCCTGGCTCATCCTCATGCAGATGATCATCTTCCTGCCTTTCGCCCTGCTGAGAGATATTGGAAAGCTAGGGTTCACAGCTCTCATTGCGGATGCCTTCATTCTCGTCGGACTGGCGTATCTCCTCTATTACGATATCTTAACTCTCAACGAGAACGGCATTGCCGACATCATCATGTTCAACAAGAAGGACTGGACTCTGTTCATTGGAACTGCCATTTTCACTTTTGAGGGTATCGGTCTCATTATCCCCGTACAGGAGTCGATGAGACACCCCGAGAAGTTCCCTAGGGTCCTGCTCATCGTTATGATCATCATCACCGTTCTCTTCATCGGCATGGGCGCTATCTCGTATGCGGCGTACGGATCTCACACGGAAACCGTAGTTCTACTCAACCTACCGCAGGATAACAAGATGGTCAACAGCGTGCAGTTCCTCTACTCAGTTGCGATTCTGCTGTCAACGCCGCTTCAGATCTTCCCGGCCATCCGTATTGCTGAGACGGAGTTGTTCACACGAAGCGGCAAGTACAATCCGTGGGTCAAGTGGCAGAAGAATGTTTTCCGATTCTTTGTGGTTATGCTGTGCGCAGCCATTGCTTGGGGCGGAGCGGATCATCTCGACAAGTTTGTAGCGCTTGTGGGCAACTTTGCATGCATTCCCCTCGTCTACATTTATCCGGTAAGTTCTCTGCTATCAACAAGTATGTTCCAGATGCTAACGATACCATCAGCCCATGCTTCACTACAAGGCGATTGCACGCAGCAGGTTTTGGAAATGGTCCGACATTATCCTTTGCATCTTTGGGTTCGTCGCCATGGCTTATGCGACAAGCCTTACTGTGCTGAGCTGGGCCAACGCCGACCCTAAGCCCCCGGGATACTGCGACAGGAAGGGCACGGGGCTATTTTGAGCTGCACACTCATTTACTTTGCATAAGAAGCTGGTTTGCTTAGGAGCATGAGTTGAGAGAGGGACGAGAGTCGCGAGGCTCATTGCAGGAACGGTGTACTTGAGATTGTCTGCATTTCTTGCAGGGATACCTAGCATTGTGGTGTACTTGATAGATTGTAGCATTTGGGACAGTGGTGGGAGTTTGAAGAGGCGTAGTCTCGAGTAGCTTGGAGATCAGAATATGAGGCAGCGCCTTTCAGCGTGGAATTCTTCATCTTGATGTTTGATTTCCAAGGCTCTGGGTTTGGTACTGTAATGTTCCGTCGTTGATTCGGCGTCATCCTGCGTCACATGTAGTGGGGGCCGGCGCTTGAGGCCGGAAAGTGGGGGATTGGATTTACCAAGGCCCGGGCGCTCGGAAACCGAGGCCGCGGTTCCACCGGCTCTTTTTAGCAAAAGTCCGGGCCGTGATACTCGGGCTATTCTTCTTATCCCCGGTCAGTCCGCCGCCTTAATTCGACTCTACGCTCGCGATGCAGATGGTCGCACCCTCTGTATTCGTAACCTTGTATCCTTCGTCATGCCACCCCGGCCGTCGATAAGCTTTACCCGCCAATGCCTCGTCGGCCTCTCGCCAACACCCCGGAGACTGTTTGCGCACAAGACCCGGCATACGCGACATCCGCCGCCGCCGCCGTTCAGCACCGTCCCGACGTGTCCGGAGCCGACATGTGGGTGCGCGGCTACCCCGTCTATGCCGGAGGACCTGCCGCTTGATCGCGAGGGACCGTTGAAGGCCGCGATTGCTGGGTATGCAGAGCAAGTACTTGTTTGCACTGGAAGGGCGGATTGGCCGTCGAGGATAGAGGACGAGAATGGCGGGGACAACCTGGCGGCAGATCTAAAGGAGCTGTTTAGACGAGGTGGAACATATAGCGATGTGAGTTTTCTTATTCAGCCATCTTGAGCCTACCTTACGCTAATACTCCTTCTAGCCGTTCCACAACGTTTCTGTTCTCAATTCATCCTTCCCCAGCTCCCTATCACCCCGTCCCGAAGTCCAGACGACATCGGCCTACCTCCTCCCGAGCTTCAAATACGTCCCCTTCCTCCCGCGAGTATCCTTCGACAGCGTTCAAGCCCTCGCCAAGGGCTTTCTGCTCCCCGGGAAGCTTCACTCGGCACACGAAGGCCTGTCGCCGATACACCGAGATCGATTGACGCGCAAGGAGGGGTATCAGGGACTACTCCCGGGTGTCCAGGACGTGCGCGATGTTCTGGTGTTGATCTGTGGACATCATGGGCGGGATGCAAGGTGTGGGATCATGGCGCCTGTGCTGAAGACGGAGTTTGAGGATAAGTTGAAGCGGGAGGGCTTGGATGTATTAGAGGGCGCCGTGGAAGTGGGCGTCAAGGACACGCCGAGGATACCAGGAGAAGCTGGCCAAGAGAAAACCGCAGCGAGGGTAGGGCTGATCAGCCATATTGGCGGTCACAAGTTCGCCGGCAATGTCATCATCTATCTACCACCAGACATGAAGATGGGAGACGAGCCGCATCCGCTAGCGGGGCACGGGATCTGGTACGGAAGGGTAGAACCCAAGAACGTGGAAGGCATTGTGAGGGAGACGGTGATGAAGGGAAATGTTGTTGCGGAAATGTTTAGAGGAGGAATAGATGGACAGCGAAAGATGCTGAGGATGTAAGTGGACGATAGATACAAAAGGCATAGATGGATACCCAAGAGTGCTGCATATGGCATTGGTAGACTCGCAAAAGCCCGGAGGACTTTGTACACTAGAAACTATACCTTGCTCTCAAGAGAAGCCAAACCCTTACATTGCATGATAACGTCAATCAATGTTGACTACCTTAGGTAGGTAGTTGTGACTTGAGCTGTTGAAGCCATTCAGAGTGCTCACGTGACCTCGCGTTCAGTGATTTTCTCATCGCGTTTCTTGAGAGATGGGCCGTAACCACGACTGACTGTACGAGAGCAGAGTTCCGCTCGTCGCTGACAGGAAACTGATCAGTTCCACAGGCCAATTGTCAGAATTTCAATCCGGGTATGGACGCCTCATTTTAGCGCGGGAAAGCTTGTATTCAAAACTTGAGGACTGCACTGCGTGTGCTTGGCCACCAAGCTCAACACGACATGACGACAGCTACAATGAGAATCTATACAAGTGTGTTGCGAGCTGGAGGTCCAGGTGGACGATCATTTACGAGATATGGGCAAATACGAAACTGGATGTCTGTCCCTCAAGCCAGGTCCTCAACTTCAACACCCTCACGACATCGAAACTACTCCTCCCAAAGACCAGACTTTGACGCCCCGAAACAATCTCGAGTCTTACCTCCTCTCATATTCATCGGCCTTCTCATCGGCGGTGCAGGTTATTACCTCGCCACGCCACCTTCTCGTCCGGACACGCTCAACGACATCTCCTTCGTCCCCTACGCCATCACCGCCCGCGAGGCCATCTCACCAACCTCGTTCGTCATCACGATAGTTCCTCGCACGCCCAACCCTTCTCCGCCTTATCTCCTCCCCTCGGACGATTCAGCGGCTGATCCTTCGCGTTGGCGCCATCCCCTTTGGTCCGTCGAGTTCAAACAGCCCGAGGTTCAAATCTCCCGGCACTACACGCCCCTACCGCCTCTAGCCAGCGAGAATCCAGCAGATGGCGCACTGCGCTTCTACATCCGCGCCGTTGGCGATGGTGAGATGTCCAATTACCTGACTCGCCGCCAGGTCGGCCATGATGTCTTCCTGCGCGGTCCTCATGTTGGCTTTGAGCTCGGCGAGCGACTGGGCAGGCATTCCCGCCTAGTCTTCCTTGCCGGTGGCACGGGTGTTGTGCCGGGTATGCAGGCAGCAAAGGCCGTGCTGGAGGCGAACAGTGATGCGAGCGTGGACTTGCTCTGGGCCGTTAGGAAGAGGGAGGAGGTGCAGAACAGTGCCGTTCCTAAGCAGCCGGCGTGGAAGTTCTGGGAGCAGAAGAAGCCGACTATCATGGGACTTGAAATGGAAAATCCTAGCCCCGTTGCGAGGCGTCTACAGGACTTGAAGGCGGCATACGGCGCGCGTCTAAATATCCAAGTCGTTGTTGACCAAGAGGGCACTCGGTTCCAAGAGAAGGACATCGAAAATGCCATCCTTGCATCGCCCACCACCACCGCCACTTCGTTCAACTTGGGCTGCCGCTTCCACGATCAGGCCATGCATGTCCACGCCTCAGAGTTTGCGTTGCCTGAAGCTCCCAGCTGCGTTTGCAAAGCATCTAACGGCACTACGCCAGGCAAGAACCTCTTCGTCGTCTCTGGCCCTGACGGTTTCATTGAGCGTTATGCCGGACCCAAGATTTGGCTGGGTGGACAGCAGACGCAGGGCCCGATAGGAGGCGTGGCTGGGCAACTACAACGCCAGCATCCCTCTTTAGCGCGGGATTGGTTGGTTCTCAAGATGTAAAGGTCACTGGAAAGCGATCAAGACTTGTATGATTCTTTGTAAGATTGGAAGCACCCCCAGAGAGGCATGAACGAAACATCATCTATCAGAGACAAATAGAAACCTGTAATTTTACGAGTAACAATGGTGCCTTCTACATGATAATCCAACGCCAGCACGCAACTCCACCCGATGAGAGCCCGGACTCTTAACGGCTCTGAACCTTTCTGTACGACGGAGGCTTCATTGTCCTCCTAATCAACTTGCCAGCATATGGCGGAACCAGTGAAATGGCGCCTATGGCTAAAACTCGCCAGACGAATCCCCTATAGCAAGGAGTCAAGTAAGCAGGCTGAACACATCGATGGAAAGGGTAGGGGAAAGCATACCAGGTAATTAAGAACCCGAGGTCAAAGTACCCGCCCAGGAACGGTATAGAGCCGATGTACATAAGGAAAGTTCCGACAATGCTGATGATCATGGCGGGATGCCAGGTGGTGATCTCAATAGCCACCATGAGAAGTTCGTTGAAGACAAGGACGGTGTAACTGACGGCAACCATTCTGGGACCGTCGACCTCGGTAAGGATCTGCGACAGACCCTGGATCATGCCGCCCTGGTAGATGGAAACAAAGACCCAGACGAAGAAGGTCCTATATGAGAGAGATCGTCCAGACGTAAGCTCTTTATATAGTTCAGGATACAGGTTGGCGAGGTTCTCATCAACGTCCTTGTCTAGCACAAGGGATAAGACTGGGGCTGCAGTGTAGACAGTGGCATAACCGACAAGGAGCCAATCCTATCAATCGTTAGTAAAGGTGATAATAAAAATTGGTGAGCCAGTGGCAGAACAAACCTTGTACAAGCCCTCAGGCTCGAATTTGATGGCGATACTGTACATCGTCTGGCACACAGCAATAATCAGACCACGATGAATGACAAACTGGGCGAGCTTAGCACTTCGCTTGTAGCTGTTACGCCCATGCCAAACCAGGAGCTTGACGAGATGACAGAACTGCTCGATGGAAAAGTCGGCTGCCAGACTGGCCTGTCGACCTTCCTTGCCCACAATACCAACACCAACATCAGCAGCCTGGATCATAGAAACATCATTGCCACCGTCGCCAATACAGCACACGCGCTTCTTGGTGTACTCGCGGATAAGCTTGGCGACCTCAGCCTTCTGGTTCGGTGAGCAACGGCAAGCGACGACGGTGGGCAGCTGGACAGCGATGGAGATGAATTCGATGCGGAAGTGCGTCAGGAAGAGCGCCAGACTCTCGCCGTCGATGAGAAGACAAGCATCTGTCTTGCTGCGGAGGAAGTCGAGGTGGTCCTGGGCGTTCTCCTTCTTCTTAAGCTTGTCGACCGTGTAGATGTACTGGCCCCGCGCGACAAGCTTGGAGCTAACGGCCACACATCTCGCAGTTTCCACCTTGTCACCGGTCAACATCCAGATCTTGATTCCGGCGTTGCGGAGCAGCTCCAGAGACGGCTTGACGTCCTTCTGAAGCTTGTCCTCCACACCAGTGACGCCGAGGAGTTCCAGGTCGCGTTCAAGATAGTGAGAAACCACTCGCTGCATACCAGCGTCACGTCCGCTGATGGACAAGGACGCCTCCTGATATCGAGCAAAGAACTCCTGGTACTGCTGAGACGACAGCTTCTTGCGGCCAACGACGAGGGTACGTAAGCCTTCACGGGCCATATTGGCAGTTTCCTCATCAAGCCAGTCGTTCGTCGCGACGATGGAGCCCATGACTGTATCGGCACCCTTCTGGAAGAACCAGATTTCCCCACTGGAGAGGTCCGGGTTCTTAATGTTGACACTCTCGTGGAAATGAACGATGATGCCCATGCGCTTGCCTTCGGAAGTGAACGGGAAGACATCGAGAATCCGCACACGAACCACGGGCCTCTTGCTGTCAGTGAATTCCAAAACCATGCTCTTGCGATCGCGATACACGAGTCTGAGGCCGACGGATTCTGTCCACTTGACAATGGCAATCTCATCAGGGGAAGACGCCTGGTAACCAGTCACCTCTTTGCCGTCTTCGATGTCGACGGTTGGCGTAACATTGTGGCAGAGAGCAAGGGCAAGCACAACATCGCGAACTCGAGTCCCAATCTCTCTCCTCGTACGTGTTGCGCCCATAGTCGCAGTGCTTGAGTAAGTTGACGAAGGGGTGATGAGCATGGTTTGAGATACTGGATCCGTTGATAGTGGGATGTAAAACCCTTGCTTTATGTATGTTGACACTTCGTCCATCGCCTCGTAGGCATAGGATACAGTTCCAACGTGAATCTTCTTCATCTCCATCTCATTTTGGGTGAGTGTGCCGGTCTTGTCGCTTAGAAGATATTCAATCCTTCCCAGGTCCTCAGGGATTGTGCTTGTTCGAACAACTGCGCCCGGCATGCCTGGGTCATGCTGGATAAACCAAGAATATGCGCTCTTGCCCATGTCAAGGTTGACACGAAGGCTGATGGGTACAATGGTTGAGAACAGGACCAAGAATCGCATAATCTTAACATACCACACGTTACCTTTGGTGTTCCCAAAACCTTCGAGCGCAACCAGAATGATTGAGAGAGCCAAAGTCAACGCGCAGAGAATTTTGGTCAACGAATTAATCTCATGCTCGAGCAAGCCAGTCTTTGAACGCGAGGGAGCTGTGGACAGGGCGGACCGCGTCTGGGGGCCAGTGTACATAATGACAGCAAGGGTAGTGGCTTGCGAGGCAATAACAGTGTTAGCCCAGGCTGTGTTGTCGATCGAGAGTGCAGTCGTCTTGGAGGCATCAGAGTCCTGCACCGTCGAGTGGTGCGCCAAAGCATCCTTGCGAGAGTCGAGAAGCTCGATCGTGCCCAAGAACTCGTTAACCTTTCTATCAGGCTTGCCACCAGTGACACGAAGGCGGACAAACTCCTCGGTTGGGAGGTTTTGTGTGAGTGGCGATGCAAGTCTCAGCTTCCAGTCCGTCTCACCGTCGAGCTGGTCGGTTCTAATAAAAGTTTCACCTCCTGGTCCACTTTCGGCCTCTTCTTCTGGAGGCTCTTCCGCCGGCTGCTTTCCTTTCCCTGCAGAGTCTGCCTCGCCATCCCCAAACGCCAACAGAGCCTCCTCCCTCACGGGTTCCTCAGGGATTGGGGCAGGGGCAGGTGCCTCAGAGGAGAAGCACTTTAGTATCACAACGTCGGCGGGCACGCGTTGACCCTTGGTGAGCTTGAGAACGTCACCGACTTTCAAGTCCTTGGACTTGCGGCTCACCTCCACGGCCCGTGAAGATGGGGGAGGCGCATGGTGGTCGTCTTCTTCAAGAATATCCGAAAGGCTGTCTCGAGCCCCCTTTGATCTCTTTGATTGCTTCCGCAACACTTCCGACTTGAGCATCTTTCGGTGTCGCAGAGGAGCATTGGTCGAATCGGCGTCCTGAAAGAAAATAATATTGTATTCCTCCGAGTTGGCCTCTGTGTCTCTCCGTCGCCGGGCAATATCGTCAAATGCCTCCTTTCCCATAGTAATACAGAGCACAAACGCCAATGGAGCAATGTAGGTCAACAAATAGCCGATCCTGAGGGCGGGTATCGCCTGCGACAGGGCCACAAGAAGAAAGTACATGTTGAAGAAGAAGGAGAATTCGTTGTAGAGTGTAATGGGGAGGAATGTCAAGGCCGTGTACTTGGCGTTGGAGATGATGTTGTTCGGGAAGCGTATAGGCTGGGTCGAGCCCACAGCCACATGTCGGGATGCAGATGGATCGTCATCTTCTTGGTCCTCCGCATCGTTCAGTTCTGGTCTCTTAGACCCTGACATAAAGCTCGGGAGTCGCAGACGGGACGAGACTCGCTCCGGGTTCAAGGGCCTCCGGCTTTGCGAAGCCTGGTCTCCTAGCAATGGTCGATCATCATCGCCGTAGCCGCTTCCCTCCGACAGCCGCTGCCCATTGCCACCCGGATCTCCCAGCAGCGCCTGCGAATGCTCGTCGGTTCCATCTCTATCCTGGCCGAGGTCGCCGTACCCCCGGTTTCTCTTGCTGGCGCGCCGAAATCCACCCATGCGCAGGTTCCGCAGAGCTATTCGCGAGGTCTGGGGCTCAGCCGAGGGTCGCTCGTTGCTGGACCTTGGGGCTGGGGTGGTTGATATCGGGTCGAGCTCCTGGATATCGACGTCGAGGTCGGAGTCGGAATCATGCGCGGGCGAGTCGGGCGGGTCGGAAGATCGGTAGGGGGGTGAGGGAGGCATCCCTATACGGATTCCAGGCGGTGGAGAGGTATGAGGAAGGTGGGTTCTCGAGGCGAAGGTGAAGAATGGGAGATGGAGAGCTAGCGATTCTGCTCAGACATGCTGCGTCGGAGGTTGCAACAATGGTTGAGATTCTCCTTATATCATTCAGTGCTGCTGCGCATGTAATGATCCGTCCTTCGCTCTCCCTTTCAGTAACCTAGTCTCGAGTATGTACTGTACTATATCTGTCTCTGTTGAGAGCTGGTTGTCGCAAGGGTCGTTGGAGGACGTCGCTCTTATCCGCGTTGCATCGCAGGGTTGGAGTCGCAAAAAGGTGCACGCGTCTAGTGTTCGGCCGGCGAACTGCAGAACAGTTGAAAAGGGGAGAGAAAGTTCGAAGTTGGTAGTCGGTTGGGAACTCGTTTGTTACGACTCGAAATTCTTGAGGAATGGTGACTCGTGGCTTGTAGCTTAAAGGGACAGATCATATGAAGTATCATGTCGCAGCCTATTCCTAGGTATTGCCAAGCGGTCCGGGGGCGACGGCCTCTGAACCTGGAAGGGGTCGAGAGTGTCCCGCGGTCACCGAAGCTATCTAGGCACCCAAGTCTACCCAAGGGTCAGCCCCTTTCTTATGAATCTTAAGGTACTCTTAGGTACCTATTTATGGTGGGGCTGAAGCTGTCCCTGCCCTGCATTACGTGGAGGCCGCGCTACCCTGAACAAAGCCATAGAATCAGATCTTGCTAGAACAACGTCTTGCTGCACTCTATTCATGTGTCGTACAGGCAGCCAAATACCGTAGCTGCTGACTTTGACGAACACATAGCGAACATATGATTTCTGACTGGTCCCTGAAAGGGTTTGTGTAAAAACATTAAGATTACGGGGAGAATGTCTTGAGTCTACAAACGGTCTCATGGTGCCATCATGAGAGCCATCAAACAAACCCACATGCTTTATCCCCCCAGGTCTAATTAAGCGATTGAACCTTACCCACGGCCGCTATTTAAGCAGTTCCCTACTAGGTATCATTGACACATTTGCCCGAGCTTCTTCGTTGCAACATCATTCATAGCGATCCATGTCCGTAGCTTTCCCATGCCTCCTACTGAGGAAAGTTAAAACTCGGTTCTTCCAGCAACTCCATCATCTGCTGGTTACTGTTGAACCACTCCTCAAGTTGTGCCGTATTGCCCATCCACATCATCGTGTTTGCTCCCCTTTGGCCCTCCGTCCCATCCAACATGCCGACGTCTCCTAGTGGCTGCCCGAACGAACCATCTTGAGTTGGAGCAGTCTGCTGTTGCCTGTTATCGAGCCCAGCCGGCGGGAAGCCGAGTGCAGCGAGATAGTTGTTGAGCTCGGCGCTCGCCTGTGTCTGGTCAGGTGGCGGAGTAGATGTCCGAAACTCGATGTAGCGGAGCGCTACCGTGTAGAGAACCTGGAATAAGCGATGCATCTTGGCCGCTGCGTCCGATAACGTTACCGAACTCTCTAACGATGTACAGAAGCTGTGCAGGCGAGCAAGGTCCGTTTGGTCCTGCGTCTCGATAACTTGACAAAAGACGACGATGAAGGGAATGAAGGGGGCGAAGAGGAGAGTCCTAGTCTTGTTAATACTGGTATCCCCAAGATTATCGGAAACTCGGCTTCGCAGGGCTTCTTACCAGTCAACATAAGATGGAAAGTAAAAAGAATTATCTTTGCCCAAGAGATCCATGCAGTCTTGGTGTCGTTGGAGAGTAGCACGCGCCGCCTCTACGCATTCTGGAATAAAAGTAGCCCGTGAATTGGCGGGGAGAGGGCTTGCGCGGTATATGAGAGTGAAGAGAGAAAGTCGGAGTACATCGTCAGAGACAACAATAAAGGTCATAAAATAATCCCCAAACCTATTCTTGGCCGCTTGTAGATGCTGGATCTGCGTACCGCGTTAGACAATACCACTTGAAGGATACAATCGAAACTGATGGGGAGGTACTTACGCTCATCTCTTTCGCTCTCCTCGAAATGTTTTGCAAGTCGTTCACTAGAGTTTGAACGCGGAGTTTTCGCACATCGTCTGGCTGTGTGATCGAATCGGGGCTATAGAGTAGCTCGTAGATTCGTCCCTGGCATCGAGCTGTAGCAACCCAAATGGTAACAAAAACCGACAAGGGTGTACCATCAGTCTGGTCCATGGTGGGGAGAGGTATAGTTACATCCCAGTCCTGGATTGTCGATGCTCGCCCTAGACGGAGCGACAGACTCTTATCGATGAAGTAGACGTTCCAGAACAGGAACTGTTTGCGTTGCAAATCGCGAGGCTTGTCGTTCTTCATAGTCAATACTCGATGGTATCCTAGGGTCTGGCATAATTCAGAGGCCTTGCATATGAGGGTCCATGAAAGCGATGGCTTCGAAATTTCGATGGCGTGAAAAGCCTGAGAATCTTGTTAGCGTGTCGGATATTGGTGGTATAAGTTCAGAGCGCATACTCCTAGCAGGAGGGCAGAAATTGTACTCTCGTTGGCTGGTAGATGAAAAGGTAAGTTGGCTAAGGCCGTTTCGAGATTTGCCCTAAGAATTATTATGTACTTCTCGGACTCTTCTTGTTGCTGTTTATTCTGTGCGCGTTTTGCGCCCTCCCAGAATAGATACAGGAGGCCTGCATTTGCAAGAATGAAATCGGTCTCGGAGAAACCTTCCGAGAAGTACACATTCAAGCAAAGACCAGAAAATTGCTCCAGTGGGAAGAACTCGTGAATCCAGGCGGACACCTCTGAAGGCTCGGCTGAGAGTAGGGTGAGTCTGTTAGCACAAGACGGTCAAGTAGATAGTCAAGGGAGACGGGAGGCAATAGGGATAGATCGATAGGGACGAGGCTACTCACTCTCACACTGCCGTATCAGGGCGACAGCTTTTTGGATCGGCGGCATTTCGCTCCCCTTGAGTGAAGGACGTGGGGCTATCTTGGCATGGGGATAATGCATCTCTGTTGCGGCCGTCTGTTGTTTCAACGAGCTCACGATGTGGTGGAGTGAGTCCAGTGTCTCGCGCAACTCCAGACTGGTATCTTGTAGAGAGCTCGTGCCGACGGCATTCTTGAGAAATTCGTTTGCGAAAGCGCCGTGTGCGGCTAGAGAAGACTCTCCTTCAACTACTGGACTGTCGGCAGCTGGATGGGAGGCATGACCATAGGGCGTCGAGGTCGACGGCTGAGTTAAGGATTGACCAGCTGTATCGGGACTTGGAGTCGCTTGCTGATTTGGCTGCGAAACTGAGGACGACATGTTCATCTTCATGTCCCGTAAGAGCTGGGTGACCGCCTCGAGGCGACGGTCAATAAGATCGATCTTTCTCTCACTGCATGGTGGTTCGCCCTCTATGTAAGCTCTCTGAACGTTTCTATCACCGTGGAGGTAGGGGGCTGGATGGACAGGAACGGATAGACGAATAGGCCATCCACAGGAACCAGGGCCAGGAGGGGGAAACTCACTATTGGGCGGATAGGAGTATTCGAGTTCGCTTCTCTTTTGGGCGTGTATCGTGGTGGGTGCAGGGGATTTTGGCGTGGATACAATGAGAGCATGGGGAGTTTCTATCGCAGCGGATCTATGTAAGTTGGTTTCTTCTTAGCTAAGGTTGTCTGGTAGTGGGTTCGTTGGGTAGAATGAACTGAATCGAAGAGCAAGCTAGGGTGATGTTGTTGATGGCTTCCTCTTGTCGGCCCAACAACACCAACCCAACAACAGCTCCTTGATTAACTGGAGCATTGATGCAGTGGTATGCATTGTAGATGGATTAGATGGATTAGATTGATTAGATTGATACACACCTTACGGGTTCGACAAGCGTCACACTAAGCAGATGTAAGCAGCGGAGCGGAACGGGGGATGGGGAAGGGCTGATAAGGCTGGCAAGGGCTGTTGAGGCTGGGGTTGGACTGACAGCTCGTCGAATGGTTGCAGTGGAAGTGTTCTGGGGCTCATCTGAGCCGGGCGAGCCCTCATCAGGGACATCTGCATCAGCATCCATCCTGGGCTGAGAATCGTCGGCCATGGTATGGCCCGTATGGAGCTTGAGGCTGAAGTGCGGGGGATCACGACGGAGACCCTTCCAAAGCGGTACTTGTAACCGGCGTGCAGGGGGCGTTTGGAGGACCGGGACGCTGAATGGATGGATCAGAGTCGAAGGAAATCCAGCAGAGCGAGACCGGGCCCCGAGAGAAGGAAATGCCGTTGTCAAGGTGTGGTGACTTACAAGGCGTTTTGAGAGCCGTGATGGGGTTATGGTGGAGAGGCCTCTCGAGTCCAGGCTTCAGGGCTGAAGAAAACGGACCGCGCGGGGTCCGAAATAATGAAGCCATTCACCGTGCGCACGAGGATTCGAGACCTCAGGATTGCGGCGCCTGAGAAGGCCGTAACCCCGAAGCGACGAATAGAAGTTAACCAACCACATTTCTCATGGGGAGTTTTTGGGGCTAGCCTCGCCAATGAGCAGGGATTCTGAAGCCACAGTCCATCCATCTCGGCTCCTCGGCCCACAACTCTGGAGTCGACTCATCATGATTTTGGTAACTGAGGAGGTTGTGCCGAGACTTTTACGATCTCTTGGCCATCATCATGGGTGCTGTCATGGCGATTCGGTACCATGATGATTGAGCCAAGCATCCATCCCTCCGATGAGGTACCCCCCCTTGGGCATATGCACCCAGACCCCAGACCCCAGATCCCAGATCCCAGATCCCAGAATCCGAGAGATCTGCGCGGCACGATATCCGAGGCAAGCAATTTAGACATCCATCTGATAAGGAAGCACTCGGCAGTTTGCGGTTGCTTATGCACGACCTTGACTTCCCAGTGTTGATCATGTACGTAGCCCGGTTCTTTGACGCCCACTGCTGCGTAGACAATCAGTGCAGTGAGTGTAGAGACTGAAAGTCTGGGCAGATGGATTCCAGGGGCTCGGGGACCATAAAGCGGGCACCTTCTTATTTCGAGTCTTCACCTCCGTGCTCCGGAGTGGGAGACAAGAAACACGGAATGGTCATTTAGGCCATGACGCCTCTTTACTAAGTACGTAGACTAGGTACATATACTCACTGGAACAGACCTATGTGATGGTATAAGACCTTGGCTCTTTTATGATAGTTTTTCAAAACGATGTAGGCCTTATGAATCACGATCAATATCAATATCTACAGTCAAAGGGTCATTGTACGGTAATATTGGTGGGTTATTCCTATCCTGCTTGTCCCAAGGGCTTCCGTGATCGCAAGTAATTTTCGCTCCCATCCAAATCCATTATCAATCAGACCCCCACTCAGCCCACTCGGGAGCGGATCTGATAAAGGCAGCTAGCTTGTGCTTGCATCAGTTCGTCGACGCCAAGGATCACGGTTCGTCCATTCTCACTCCACCTCGGGCTCCCTTCTTGTAATAATTCCATAGCCTTTGCTAAAAAAAACCGCGCCATGTGCCCTGGTCGCGATTTGGCCGTCCCCCCCCGACTTTCGTTTTCTTCTTCTCCCGATGTGTTGACCCCGAAAACTCGTTCCTTGAAGCTCTTGAACTGGCCATGTTCTTAAGCTGATCATCTTTCAAACTCGATTAAACCAAGCATATTACCGAGTCTGGAAACAGCCAAATAAAACTCCGTTGCACATTTTTTTTGCGGCATTCAAGCCGCCTCGTACCCAATCTGCTTCTTGCAGACTAAGGTCACCCTGAGATCAAGTCAAGATGGCCTCGAGCACCAACGAGAAGGAAAAGGAGAAGGTAGGCAGTGAGCCGATAACGTCTAGTCCTGAGGAGACTACCGTAACTCCTGAGAATGGCACCGCTTCCCCTCTGCCCGAGGAGGCCGAGTTGGAAGGTTCATGGGGAGATTACAAGGTGAGTCCCAACATTACTTTCTACAAATAGCAGGATTGACTTGTTTTGAAGCGAATCTTTTCATATGCTGGCTCTGCCGAGTACACGATGCAAGGAATTGCGCTCCTCGCTGCAATTGGTTCAGGCGCGGGAATTGCTCTCCAGAACCTGATTTTTGGCGATTTTATCACCACCATCACCGACTTCACTTCTGGAAGATCCTCACCCAGCAAGTTCCGCAGCGATGTCGCTGATCTCGCGTAAGTCTTCTTCACGCCCAGTCCCTGTCTCGTTTGTATCGCGTCTTGATCTCTTGCTAATCTCATATCAAGCTTGTACTTCGTCTATCTCGGTATTGGCCGATTCGTTCTCTCCTACATCTGGAACGCTCTCCTCACCTACGCCTCCTATCGAATTGTGCGCAATATCCGCCAAGAATATCTTCGCGCTGCCCTCCGTCAAGAGGTGGCCTACTACGACTTTGGCACCGGGGGCTCTATTGCCACTCAGGCTACGTCTAATGGCCGCTTAATCCAGACAGGTATCGCTGAAAAGCTGGGTCTCACGTTCCAAGGCCTCTCGGCATTCCTTACGGCCTTCATCGTTGCCTTTGTCGTTCAGTGGAAGCTCACCCTCATTTGCTTGTGTGTTGCTCCAGCCACAATCATCGTCATGACAGTCATTGCTACCATGGAAGCTGTCCATGAGGTGAAGATCCTCGAGATCTACGGCCAGGCCAACTCGGTCGCTGAGGGTATCCTCTCCAGCGTCCGCACTGTTCACGCATTTGAAATGCGTGCTAGACTGGTGGACAAGTTTGATAAACATCTTGATGATGCTCACACAGTTGGCCGCAAGATTTCTCCTCTCCTCGGTCTCATGTTCTCTGCCGACTATACTATTATCTACCTCGGCTTTGGTCTCGCGTTTTGGCAGGGTGTTCACATGCTCTCCAAGGGGGAGATCTCTAGCTCTGGTGACATCTTTACGTAGGTGCTGTCTAGCGATGACTTTCTCCCACCCACTCACCAATGTTTCTAGGGTCCTCCTTTCCGTGGTCATTGCTTCTGTCAGCTTGTGTCAGCTTGCTCCTTATTCGATCGACTTCAGTCGCGCCATGTCTGCTGGAGGTCAGCTTTTCGCACTCATTGACCGAAAATCTGCGATAGACCCTTTGGATACATCTGGCGAGACCCCATCTGAGGCTGTTGGACTCATCGAGCTAGAGAACGTCAACTTTGCCTATCCCACTCGACCAGGCATCACGGTACTAGAAGACTTCTCACTGCAGGTTCCTGCGGGTAAGGTCACGGCCTTAGTGGTAAGTAGGCCTTCGCAAAAATTCCATACACAAGTGCTAATCCAAGTATAGGGACAATCGGGATCCGGAAAGAGCACTATCGTTGGTCTTATCGAGCGCTGGTATAATCCCAAGTCAGGTACTATCAAGCTGGACGGTCGCCCAATTGACCAGCTTAACCTACAGTGGCTGCGCAGGAATGTCCGTCTTGTGCAGCAAGAGCCTGTTCTCTTTGAAGGAACTGTGTTTGACAATATCAAGCATGGGTTGGTAGGAACTGAGTGGGAGCATGCGCCTGCTGAGCAACAGATGGAACGTATTCAGGAGGCAGCAAGAATGGCCTTTGCCCACAACTTTATCACAGAGCTCCCAGAAGGTTATAACACCCAGATTGGCCAGCGCGGTGGATTGCTGTCTGGTGGCCAGAAGCAGCGTGTTGCTATCGCCCGAAGCGTTGTGTCACAACCCAAGGTGCTTCTTCTCGACGAAGCCACGAGTGCTCTCGATCCGCATGCAGAGAGTGTCGTCCAACAAGCACTTGATAAGGCATCTGAAGGCCGTACCACCATAGTCATCGCCCATAAGCTCGCCACTATCCGTAAGGCGGACAATATCATCGTCATGTCCAAGGGCTCTATCGTTGAGCAGGGTACTCACGAGTCCCTCATTGCCGATAATGGCGCCTACGCTCAACTTGTCAAGATCCAGAACCTCACTGTTTCCGGTGCCGCGTCCACTGCCTCGACCGAAGCCGAAGATGCTGAGGCTGAAGAAGTGAAGGAATCACTGGACGTCACCAAAACAGTTACTCGATATGAAACCCATGTCCAGGAGCGTATGGAGGCCCAGATGGAGCGCGACAACTATGACAATCACAAGCAGATGGGCATCTTCATGGTTGTTTATCGGCTTGTTCGTGAGAGTCCGGAGATGGCGTGGTCCTACTTCTTCGTTCTCGCAGGATGCTTGGGCGGAGTTGCCGCGTTTCCTGGACAGGCCATCCTGTTGTCCCGTGTTGTGGACGTCTTCACCTTAACCGGCGCTGAAATGAGAGACCGCGGAGATTTCTTTGCCAGCATGTTCATCGTTCTGGCTGCTGGTTTATTGCTCTCCTATTTTGCACTCGGATATGGTACAAACAACGTCGCTCAGTTCCTGAGCCACAAGCTTAGGAGGCAGAGTCTTCATGACATGCTTCGCCAAGATCTTCAGTTCTTCGACCGAAAGGAAAACAACACAGGCGCCCTGGTCAGCCGTGTTGACTCCAACCCCCAGTCTGTCTTGGAGCTGATGGGTTTCAACATTGCGCTCATTCTGATTGCGATTCTGAACCTACTTGCCTGCAGTATCTTGGCTCTCGTCCACAGCTGGAAATTGGGTCTGGTCGTCGTCTGTGCTGGTCTTCCTCCCCTGGTCAGTTCCGGCTACTTCAAGATTCGGTTCGACGCCAAGTTGGACCGTGATACATCTAAGCGTTACTCTACAAGCGCATCTATCGCTTCTGAAGCGGTGAATGCTATTCGAACTGTCTCATCGCTGGCTATAGAGGAGTCGGTTTTGGATAAGTATGTCGAGGAATTAGAACACGCCGTCTCCGGATCAAAGAACGACCTTTTCAAGATCATGGTCTTTTTTGCCCTTACGCAATCTATTGAGTACTGGTTCCAGGCACTCGGTTTCTGGTATGGCTGCCGCCTGCTGTCGTTCGGCGACATCTCGATGTACAACTTCTTTGTCGCCTTTTTAGGTGTCTTTTACTCGGGTCAAGCCTCTGGCCAGCTCTTCCAGCTGTCCTCTAGTATCACCAAGGGAGTCAATGCTGCCAACTACATCTTCTGGCTGAATCAGCTCCAGCCCACTGTTCAAGCGACACCTGAGAACCGTGATAACGGTCCCAAATCGGGAGGCCCCGTTGTTTTGGATGACGTCCGCTTTTCTTACCCTCTTCGACCTCACGCCCCCGTTCTCCGAGGCGTTGACTTGGATGTCAAACCTGGACAGTTTGTCGCCTTGGTGGGAGCTTCGGGATGCGGCAAGTCTACTATGATTGCCATGCTCGAACGTTTCTACGACCCCTCTAGCGGCACCATCAGCATTGACAACTCAGCCCTCCCCGATCTGAACCCTCGTCTCTACCGCCGCATTATCGGTCTCGTCCAGCAAGAGCCAACTCTTTTCCAGGGTACAATTCGAGAGAACATTGCTCTTGGTATTGACGACCCTGAAACCGAGAACAATGACCTTGCCAATTCAATTTCAGACGAAAAGATTGAGGCAGCTCTTCGTGCTGCTAATGCCTGGGACTTTGTCTCGTCTCTGCCTGAAGGTCTTGCAACTCAAGCTGGCTCGAATGGCGCTCAATTGTCTGGAGGTCAGCGACAGCGAATTGCCATCGCACGAGCTCTCATCCGGAACCCCAAGGTTCTTCTCCTCGACGAGGCCACTAGCGCACTCGATACAGAGAGCGAGAAGATCGTGCAAGGCGCTCTGGCGGAGGCAGCAAAGGAAGGCGACCGCATCACGATCGCCGTTGCACACCGTTTGAGCACGATCAAAGATGCGGACAAGATTTTTGTCTTCCTAGGCGGTAAGATCACGGAGGTGGGAACTCATCAGGAGTTGGTCGCACAAGGTGGATTGTATAGGAAGATGTGCGAAGCACAGGCCTTGGACAGCTAAGGGGGTGGCAGTGTGTGCTTTCGCGGCTTGAAAATTAGAGGAAAAGTATACCTTGTAATGATGGCATAATACCCCAAAACCACTAGCTAGTTACAAAGAGAGATTGAGTCTTTATGTGTGGTACAGAGCGGAATAGACTTGCAGACGCATCTAATCATTTGAGACTTCAAACTGTTTCTTTTAGCAGTTGGCTGGTCAAGATAACTTGGGAATGAGCCAAGGCATGCAATCGTCGTAAGAGTCAAACCAGTCTCATGCGGTTGCGGGTTTGCAACTCATTTGATGTGGTCAGCGGACGTCTAATCAAGCTCGAAAATGGCGAAAGAGTTGGGCCTCGATTCCAGTGGTTGATGGTTGATGGGGAGCTCAGACACGAACCCGGATAATTAACGGATCGCGGCTAGCGGGCCCGCTTTTGAGCGCGTGGCGGAGATGACGGGCTCGGCCTGTCATGGCGGTACTTGCCTTTCTTGGCCCGAGATTTGTACATGCCAACTTGCACTTGCGATCTGTACTTCCAGAACGTTTCCCTTCCAACTCCAGCAGACGCCTCTTTTGATTATCGGACGACGATGGCGAACGGCGGCTTTTCCTGAAAACGAATACATTCGATTTGATTCCTGTATACTAAGTAAGCTTCTTCTCTCCCTGATCCTGTGGTGCCTTTCTACCCCTGAAAGTCGCGAAGCTGCTCCATGCTCGGCGCAGATTAGCTCGCTAGCCCTCTTTGCACGGGACCCTTCTGCTGACACGACCGCGCAAAGTATTTACTGTTTGCATTAAACCTCGACCTTTACCAAACTACGAGCCACCGTTTGACTCGGCCTTGCGATGGCTTCCGAGTCGCCAACCCCGGCGTGGCATCCTGCTATGATGCCTGATGACTCCGATGCTGTCAGCTCCACCGAGGCTCCCGCGGGTGCTGCACAGCCGACGTCATCAACAACAGAAACGGCTTTGCAACCCGACGATACCACAGCCCAAAATGCTTCGTCGCAACTGGATCAAAAGCCGTCCGTGGAAGGTGTTGCGGCCAGTGCTTTGTTCTCACAGGATGGCGATGATGCTGGCGATTCTTGGTCAGCTTCCGAAGACCCAGCACCCCAACAACCCGAACAATCCGAACACGAGGAGCTCCCTGGTCAGGTTGCCCCTGAGCAACCCGAGACAGATGCAGCTTCGCCATCAAAGGGACCGACGTCGCAACACGCTAGCTCCATGTCTTTTGCCCGAACTGTATCCCACGAAATCAGCTTCCACGATGATGATGACGGCGATTGGAACCTTTCCCGCACCGACACCGATCCCTTCAAGTTTATGCCTCCCTCCGACAGAACAAATTCTTTCCCGGTCGTGCCTCCATTGCATTCAAGCTCAGACACGCATGCTCAGCAGCTACTCCCTTCGAACCAGGCTTTAGATGTCTTGGAGGAGACAGAGAAAGATATGGATGCAGAAGAACAAGAATACCAACACGAAGGCGCTTCTGATGGGCTGGAAGGGCCGAGACGAGGCCATTCTTCATCCTTTTCCATTGGAGGAGAACTGAAGAGCCCCGAGGGCCAGGCCTCTGATGCCCGCTATGAAGAGGGGGTTCCGCTGATTTCTCAAGATGAGGCTCCGGAGGAAATCCAAGAAGAGCGAGGGCATGAAGCTGATGGGGCATTGGCCAAACCCTTTGACGACGAAGGCGCAAATGAGGACGCCTTTTTCAGTCATGTTCAAGAATCCCGAGCTGCTGTGGCTGGCGGAGAGTCTGCTCCGTCTTTGGAGCGAAAATCGACAATGCAAGTTATGGACTCGATGAATACGGGCGCATTTTCGCGGCAGTCCACTCTTGAAGAGACTCCCGAAGAGGACGAAGAGTCACCCCAGACCGAGGATGCAAGTGTCACTGCTTCTGAGCCAGCGGCTTCTGGTAAAGAAGACCTAGCATCGAAATGGGAGCAGGCGTTCGCAGACGACGAGGAAGATGAATTCCTTCTTGAGGACAGCACACTGGAAGATAAGCAGGTTGACCCGGCTGCATTCTTTGGAAGTGATGATGAGGGCTTTTTGGATGAAGACGAGCCAACTCCAGTTCCGGAACCTGCACTAGCCCCTGCTGCTGCGGCGCGCCAGCTATCGGGACCTAACCATTATGTGCCTCAGAAGCCGGCAACTCAACATACGCCATCTCCTTATGCTCCCAGCGCGCCAGCGCCTGCAATGCCGGCAGCACCCGCTCATCCCACTTCCATGTACAACTCTCCAGTGCCTGGAGCTACTCCCTTCAGTTCAGGCCTCCAATATGGCCGGCCGCCTCCCTCACGACCTGATTTGCCGAAAGCACAGAGCTTCGCCGACAAGTCCAAGGGAGGATACCATTCGCCGTATGATCTTCCCACCGACCTTGTCACAAACGTGGTGAAACCTCGAAAGAGGGCAAGCATGCAGCAGCTCTCCCAGGCCAATCATCTTCATGCTCCTGTTCAACCGCCACCCCGGAGTGCTAGTGTGGGTATGCCTGGTCCACCAACCACGCTCTCGCCTCCCTCTTCGAGCCATGGACCGCCCGGTCATCACCCTGCAGTACCTGCGAAAACCACGACTCCTGGCGTCCATCACAAGGAGAACTTCTTTGAGGAGCTGCCAATGGCGTCCCGGCCGCGTCCGAGCTCAAGGACAAGTCATAGGGCGTCTTCTCCAGCTCGACAGCCGCCAATGGCCCACGCTACTCATGTTCCTTCACCCCTGGTGCCTTCGGCTTCGAGTCAGATGCCGCCTCCACCTCCCCCTGCCATGGCAATTACTCCCAGCGAGCCTCCTAGCCAGTTTTCAACTGCTCCCTCGCAACCTGGTGTTAACCTGGTTGCTCCTGAACGAGTGAGACCATATGCGGCTCTGGCCAACTCGACGAACCATATACCTCCGCCGGTTACCAATTCTGCTCGGTATTCTCCTGCTCCCACTCATGGGGCGAGCCACACCGCGCCACCAGCTCCCGCCACCAGCCGTTACTCTCCAGCACCCCCAGCTACCAAGTCTCACGGATCTTACGGACCTATGTCTTCGTCAGGCGTTCCTGCGCCGGCGCTTCCTCATCAACCAAGAACTTCCAGCCCGTTGACTCATTGCGAGAGTTCGAATTTTGAGCCAAGGCTGAACCGAGTTTCATCTCTGCCACCCACCCGCGAGGTAGAAGAGGAAGATGAGCAGCCCGCACAAACTAGGTCTTGGAGCGCTACTCATGCTCCTGCCCCTCACCATGACTCAAGTTACAATCCTGCGTCTCCTCCCAAGGCCTCTCGGCACACACCTCCTCCCCCGAGCTATGCTGGGCAGTTGACGCTCTCGCCTCCGAAACAGTCGGGTCCATACGCACCTCATGCTCCGCCGACGGCTCAAACTGGCTTCGTGCCGCCTCTTCGAGCCCAGACACAGTCACCGAGTGCCACTTTCGGCCACAAGCAAGCGCAGAGGTCGTCTGACTCAACTCGTCGTCCTTCATCTGCGCATTCCCATTCCCATCCCTCTCCTGTGACGGCAAAGCCCGCACACTCCCTTTACGCCCCTGCTGCGCCATCTGCGCCTGTTGCGGCAACTGTTCGAACTCGAGGCCAGTCCATAACCATGAACATGGTTGCACCTACTGATGGACGGGAGAAGGACCCTCTTCAGCGATGGAAAGGCGTTCCCATCATTTCGTGGGGCCTTGGTGGCAGTATCGTGACATCGTTTCCCAAGAGCGTTCCTCGATACGGTATGAACCACGCTGTACCGATGATTGTGCGGACTCCTGGAGAAGTTAAGATTCAAAGCGTTAAAGATATCGAGCCGCTTCAGGATCACTTGGCCAAGTTCCCTGGGCCACTAAGGGGCAAGTCCAAGAAGAAGGAAACTGTTGCCTGGCTCAACGCTGGCATTGAGCTGCTGGAAAAGGATCTCCCCGATGTCTCGTTTCACTCGCAGCTCTCACTCGAGGCTAAGCGAGCTGTTGAACGTTTGCTTTTGTGGAAGATCCTTCGCATCTTCATTGAGCATGATGGTGTCTTGGAGAGTAACCCCGCGGCAGAGAAGGCGGTTCGAGGGGTCCTCTCCCCTGGCACAGTCACGCCAACAGCTGACGATGATTCGTTTTTCCCTCCTGCTTATAACATCGGTGCGGGGTTTAAGTCTGGCACTTCCATGCAGGCCGATGGTGCTGATATCTCAACCATGGACCAGACCCGCCATTATTTACTGAGGGGTGACCGTGAGAAGGCTGTTTGGACCCTGGTGGACAAGCGGCTTTGGGGACACGCCATGTTGATCTCCCATACCGTAGAGGGAGATCTATACAAGCGTGTGGCGCAGGAGTTCGTTCGCAAGGAAGTCAACCACCCTGGCCATGCCAATGAGTCCATGGCTGCTCTCTACAAAATCTTGTCCGGAAACTTTGACGACTGCGTTGATGAGCTCGTTCCAGTACATGCTCGAGCTGGCCTTCAGCTTGTGTCCACTGAGGCAGGTTCAGGACCTACTGAGGATACCCTTGACGGGCTGGACAAGTGGCGAGAGACCCTCTCGCTCGTCCTGAGTAACCGAAGTCCTGATGACATTCAGGGCCTGAACGCTCTCGGAAGCCTATTGTCCAGTTATGGACGAGCTGAGGCAGCTCATATCTGTTTCATCTTTGGCCGGCATGCGTCTATCTTCGGTGGGCTGGATGATCCCAACGCGAACTTTGTGCTCATTGGAGCGGATCACCGTCAGCAGTCTGACCAGTTTGCTAAGGAGACAGAAGCTCTTCAGCTCAGTGAGGTTTATGAATATGGCCTATCGCTTGCAGGAGGAGTCCTCGCTGCGGCTGGCACGCCTCATCTGGCGGCGTACAAGCTCCAACATGCCATGACTCTTGCCGAATACGGTCACCGAGACAAGGCTCTGCAGTACTGCGACGCTATCTTGACAGCTATTACCTCTCAGACCAAGCGGTCGCCTTATCATCATCTCATCCTGGAGGCTGCCGTCGAAGACTTTATGATGAGGTTGAAGCAGGCACCCAAGGAGGAGAGCGGCTCATGGATCTCTAAGCCAAGCATGAACAAGGTATCGGATAGCGTGTGGAACAGGTTCAACAAATTTGTTGCTGGAGATGACAACGAGGACAACAGCGGAGGTGCTGGAGAGGCTGGAATATTCAACCGTCCGTCTGGCGAGTTCAGTCGATCGCCCTCTGTGTCCAACTTTGATATCTATGCTCAACAGCCGCCGAGCTTTGGCATGACGCCTGCTCAGCCACCAGCGAGCGCGGCGGCGTCCAAATATGCCCCGACAGGGGCGGTTCCAGCTGCTTCGTCGAACCCTTACTCTCCACCTTCGCAGTATACGCCTGGAAGAACCTCTATGGAACGAAGCTCTAACGAGTATCATCGGAACTCCTATGAGCCTGGTTATCCTGGTGCTACTTCGGCTGTCCTAGGTGATAGCTACGTTCCTTCGATTCTACAAGCCGAACAAAACAATCCTGGCGCCACTGAGCCCTCTGGCCTGGCTCCTGCTGCTCAAATTACGCAGTCCTACTCGACCGCTGGATATCAACCTTATGGTATGCCAGTGTCGGCAACAAGCGGCGATGATAAGCCCACTGAATCCTCACAGCAAGGGTTCCAGCCCCTCAGCTATGGCTATGAGCCTCCTCAAATGGCCTCGAACCCACTTGAGCCTGAGATCCAGGAGAATGTGAATGAGGGCGGTAGCGGCGGATACGAGCCTCCTTCATTCCAGCCTTACAGCTACGAGCCCCCGTCCTATGAGCCTGATATGGCTGAAGGAGATGATGTTGCCCCTAAGCCCACCAAGAAGAAGAGCTTCATGGACGACGACGACGATTTCCCTTCACTAAAGTCTAAGGAGAAGTCCAAGTCGGAGAAGGATCGCGAGAATCAGGAGATGTTCCGCAAGGCCGCGGAGGAAGATGGTAAGTACCCTTTTCAAACACCAAGCTACGGTGATAGTCCTAACAGTCAATCAGCCAAACGTGCAGCTGCTCAGCAGCCAGCCAAGAAGGGCTGGGGCTTTGGTGGATGGTTCGGAGGCGGCAAGAAGGCTGTCCCTGAACCCTCACCTGGTGATGCGTCGCCCGGCAAGGCCATTCGAGCCAAGCTGGGCGAGGCCAGCAGTTTTATTTATGACCCTGACCTCAAGCGATGGGTCAACAAGAAGGCTGGCGCTGAGAACACGCCAGCCAAGACCGCCACACCCCCTCCTCCCAGAGCTGGCCCCCGTTCTGTCTCGGGAACTCCTCCACCTCCGTCTGGAACTCCTCCCCCACCGCTGGTTTCGAGCAACAGTGCACCGCCGCCGCTCATGCCTCCCAAGGTGCGCGCTGGCACACCAGAACTCACGAAGGCTGCCTCGTCAGAGAGCCTGGGCTTAGCGCCGCCTCTCGCACCGCCTGCCATGGCCCGTTCTGTCTCCAACAGCAGCATCGGTCCGCCTAGCGCACCGCCTAGCCGGCCTACCACGAGCATGAGCAATGCCAGCAGTATTGACGATTTGCTCAGCGCCGCACCGCGCGGCGCGGGCGGTAAGAAGAAGGTGCGGAAGAGTGGCCGCTATGTCGATGTCATGGCCAAATAAGAAAAGGACTATGATTCTGGGGTTGTCGCATCTGTGCCGATCTTTGTGTCGACAAGTTGTTTCCGGGCGTTCTTTTGGGGGTTTGTTTAGGACGAACCAATCTGTATAATTAGATCATCGGTGTGTTTTATAATACTCGTGCAATGGCACCGAGGGAAGAGCTGGGTCTGGGCGGCTGTAATTCGCCAGTTGTACAATTGAAGAGGGCGAAGGAGATGGGCTTTTGACTTGTAATATTTTGGATCAGGCCTGACATTAGAGATGGTGGTACCATCGAGGCACGGTTACGACTCGAGAGTACGAGTATCAGATACGGAACGATAATGCGTGGAAGATTCATTTACCTGAACATGCCAATGCATGCCCC
The DNA here is from genome assembly GCA_014899095.1 of Fusarium buxicola. NCBI lineage: Eukaryota > Fungi > Ascomycota > Sordariomycetes > Hypocreales > Nectriaceae > Fusarium > Fusarium buxicola. Next base: position 52,246 of record JAAVUK010000567.1, read on the forward strand.
TACATGTGCTTGTCCCATGGTCCCTACAAACACCAAGTATATCCTGCCCAACTCCCAACTCCAAATTCGTGACGACTTTGATACCGACCCGAAATCCATTTTACCGACAGTTTCAACGCCACGAGTTAAGTCAAAATCTGTATCTCAACCTCGAGATCAAACGCTGTATGATTGAACGTAATACTGCTCCTGTTAGCACAAGCTACCGGCATGAGAGAATAAAAGTTAGGAGACTTACCGTAACGACCGAATCATCTGCGGCAGCATCGTCGTACTGAGGCACATAGACATAAAGAATTAAAGCGTGATCGTCGGCAAAGCAGGCAATCACCCTGCCTTCTAACCGACCGACACTCAGCACACGACTCCAATCCTTACCATCGACGCGAACGGTTGCCCAACGATCCGGGCCATCCTCGCGGAACTTGGTACTTGGATGCTCTTCAACCGGACAGTCAAGTTGTGCAGGATCCAGCTCCGGGTTCTCGAGGTTGGACCAGACGCTGCAGATGTCAGTGGTCTCAGTGGCCATGCGGAGGCGTAGAGCGCCATGCATGTTTGCACTGAGCTCAAGCTTTGGGGATTTGGCGGCAGTGGACGAGCCAGAGTTGGAGGCCATGGCAAGCTTGGTGAAGCGGTCGGAGATGGCCTTGAGTTGGAGCAGGGGCGGTAGTTGGATGTGCACGTCTGGTTCGCGCACTCGAGGCTGCATGATAGTCTCGACAGTCTCTGGATGGAGGACGCGCACAGGGATATCCTGCGTGATGATCTTCTCATGCTCGCGCCTCAATGACGTCTCGAGATGCTCAGGTTGGAACATGTCATCATCATCGAACGGATCGTCGCTAGCGGTTGCGCCTGAGGGCTTTGCTGCACCAGGGGCGTTGGAAGGATTGGCAGCGGATGTAGTGCTTGTGATAGTCATAGAAAGCACAGGCAGGCCTTCTTTCTTTGTGAGACGGAGGGAGGCAGAGATGCTGTTGAGGGCGGACTTGAGAGCGCGCTGAAGGGGTTGGAGGGGAAGCTCTAGGTTGATGGTGTTGCCTGCTTCAGCGGATTGGATGTGGTAGCCGTCAAAGATGAAGTCCATGGCAAGTGAGCTGCATGTTTGTTAGCAGCTGCACTCTCGCAAATGTGAAGCGTGAAAACGGAACAGGGAAACCCTTACGCCCAAACTTGCGATCCAATGTCTGGGATGACAGTGAAGCGCGCCGTGTCATCGCTCAGGCGCAGCCAGGCGATTTTCTCAAGGGAACCAAGCGCCGCAGTGAGCTCTGCGAGGTTGAAGGTGAGACTCACGATCAGCATGAGGTGGGCGGAAGGAGTTTGGCTTACTTGCAAAGGTGCGAATGTTCTTCAGCTCCGTGCGGAACCGCATTTTGCAGGGGAACTGCAGTGACCAGATATGATATGATGTCAGGGCAATGTGAGTTGTTGTTGGATTCAGGAAGTGGTGATGTTGATGATGAGGCTGGCTGGGAGTTGGAGGTTTTGGTGGGGCCGTCATAACTTGGGTGGCGGATTTGGAGGAAGGTGCTGCCTCCATGCGGGTTGGGTTGCAAAACACTGCATGATGCTGGGTCAGTCGAAATTTATGATAAACCTCCATAATGGGGAGTTCTAGGCTAATAATGCGATGGTCTTTATGTCAAACTCTTTCAAGTGTGGTGATTTCAGCTCCAGACCTGGCCTTGCTAACGACCATCACGAAAGTGACAACGAATAACTAGGTTCCTGACTTATACGAGTCCCTCTCGGAAGAGCTTACACGAAGACGTCGGAATGGAGCGCTCCTTCAATTTCCACCTCCCTCGATCTCGAGAACGAGAGGAAAGAGACGACGAAAACTGGCCAAGACAAAAACAGACCCAAATCCTCGAACCTCTCCCTCTTTGCTTCTCTTCTCTTCTTCATCATCATCACACACGAAACCCATCTTTACACATCCGTTATCACAAGACACCCGTTGCTACAACACTCTGTTCAGCATCTTCATCCAACCTTCTCGATCGCTATGAGCGCTTTTATCCAGCCCTCAAATCACTACAATCATCATGCCTATGTTCACCAGCTTTCCCTCTTTCAGGGTGAACCGCCTCCGAAACCTCATGAACATGGACGAGGCCGAGTACCGAGCCCGGGTTGTGCGGCAACCACCCTCGGAAGACGAGATCGCCGTTCGAAGCAAGGGAAAAGGAAAAGCAGCCATGGTCACTTCACAAGAAAAGTTGTCAACGATCCCCGAGGATCAACAGATCCAACCTGGAGCCAGCTCCAGAATCCCCAACTGGCCCCTTCCCCAAGAAATTCAGAACCAACCTGGCCCTGGTTATTGGACGCTCCCTGAAAGCCCGCAGTCTGGCGATGTGAAATATCCCGATATTGGCCCCGATGCGTGCGCCATGTGTGGTCTCCCTTATGTTGACCCCGTAGGAGACCCAGAGCCAGGGGAGGGTTCCGAAGTCAGGGCCTATCTCCCCTGTGGTCATTACTTTGGGCATCAGTGCCTCTTCAAACATCTGGACTCGATCATGCTCAACCACCCAATGCACAAGCGCTGTCCCATGGGCGCCTGTAGTTCCCTTCGACACTACTGCGACCACCTTTGCATTCCAATGGTCCGATGTCCTAATGATCTTTACAGGAGCATATCCGACCCTATCATGAACTGGAATTGTGAGTTTTGCGATTCAAAGCCGGGTAAAAAACTCCATAAATCCATCACGAGTGTTGCCAACAGGGAGACGGTTGCACGGGAAAAGATACGAGACAAGCCAGCGTTTATTCTCAAGAACTGGTGTCGGCACGCTGCCTGGAAACATCACAAATACCTCTTGAAAAAGCGACTGCTCAAGTTGGATGAAAAATATTTCGCCTATCGGAGGTCGAAGCTGGATCATTTTCGTGTCTTGTGCCATCACACGGCAAGGTTTGCTCGGGCAAATCAAACGCTCAGAGCGGGCAGCTCAAGCCAGGCTCGAAGCAGCCAGGACCCAAGAGGCCAGGACCGACAGGAAGAGAAGCGCCTGGCCTCGAGCACCCAGGCAGAGGCCAGTCACGCCCCGAGCGGCACACTCCAGAGCGAACAGAGTCAAGACAATGAACGCCAGGTTGTCCAGCCGCGGAGTTGCAAATGCAACAAGTGTGAATGCAACCCATGCCAGTGCAACCAGCGCCGGAGCAGCGACATCACGGCGGTCGAAATAGAAAGGCCAGAAGAGCCGGTGGGCAGAATGCTTTTTGACAGAGAAATAGACATGATGTGATTGTGTAGTTGGCTGTGTGATGGGAGAATTTGCGTTTTTGAACTTTGGTTGACCAGCGACATGATTACAGCGGCATGAATACGGCAAGGAGAAAGGATAAATGAGAAAGTTGTGGAAACAGTCGATAGTTGAGTAGGGCGTTATGCAGGGGACGGCAATTGAGCGTTTGATTTGACATGGTTGTTCTGGTTGGTATCGCGTCATCGCATAGTAGAATTTCCGTGATATGTGTTCATGATGGTGACGGATGTTCAGCTCAGGGTGATTTGAGCAATACACATGTGCCCAATGCGATGGCGAAGTTATGGGTTGAAACGGAAGAGAAGCGCGGTTCAGAATCATATTCTAACATCATGCTCTAACATTATTCCTGGCCAGTCGGTCTGGCTCGTCATCGCTGTCATCCCTAAACCCTTCTTCGAGGCTATTGATATTATAGTTAGCAATGATGGCAACTCGGAAAGAATTGTGCCATGTATATGTTGGAGAGTCTTACTCTCTACTCAACCGCCTAGCATTGTCCGGCCGGGCCTCGCGAGTATCCGCCTCCATCTGGCGCCAGGTAGCCTCGTCAACGTGGCCGAGTTCCTCCCCATCCTCGCCGCCCAACCCATCGTCGGAGCCGGTATCAGATGCAAATGAAACTTCACGATTGGAGCGCCAGGCAGCGATGCGGGATGTTATACGATCGCGCAGAGACGAGGTCTGGGAAGAGAGGGAGTCGAGGGGTAGGTATTGGCTATAGCGGGCGTAGCGGCGCCAGGCAGGAATGAGGACGTATGTGAAGAGAACGAAGAGGAGGAGGGAGATGACGGCGGGAACAATGAGCGTCTGCTTGTGTTAGAGATGGAGAGAGATAAGCGTGCCATGATGGGTACCTACCTTGACCACGGACATGGTTGCGCCCATGGTTGGCTTCCGTGAAGAAGAGCGCAGCTCTACTACAGAGAACGAGACAAGGGAGGTTTGCTTCGGCGCAAAAGATCACAAGCCGAAAGATGAAGCCGGGGTCGCGGAAGACAAATACAACAGAAGGGCCACGATGCCGCTTCCCGCGAACGAAACCACAAGGTTTGAATCAGATGCCGATCCCGGTCTGACGTTGAACGAGGCTACAGCGAAGAAACGTGGCGCGCTGGCTGTCATGCACAAGCCACAGGACGTGACGAGGCCGATGCACCCGCTAAAAGGGGGCGGCCGGCAGTCTAGATTTACAGGGGCCTTGAGAAAGTGGGACGTCTAGAAGGTCTGGGGGAAGCATTCAGGGAGAGAGTGTAATGTAGGGTTTCGGACAGTAGACCTCGCTGAAAGGTGGAGGACAAAGGAATGGTCTCGAGTAAAGTCTCGAAGGTGTTGGAGAAGGATGAAGTGCAGTAAGGTAGGTAAGCATTTCCTCAAGTGGCTGGACAAAATTGCCCTGGGTACCCTTGTACATAGGTAGCCAAGCAAGTAAATATGTACCCGTTTATAGTTGCAATCTTGATGGCGAGAGATAAACAAAGCATGGAAAAGGATTAGCTGAGCACAATCTAGGGCATGCTGTAATTATTTAATAAAACTTATTCGCTGGTACTGAGTATTATACAACCCTCAGGATAAGATGCGTTGATACGAGCTACATAGCGACTTGGTGACGGGCGAAATTAATGTCCCACTGTACAACTTTAGGCGGCCAAACTCCTAAAATAGTTACACGAACATGCTCAAAGGACGGTTACTAGAGTTAAACCTTTCTTCGAACTTCCAGCGAGGTGTGGAGGTTCGTCCCAGAGCCGAGTCTTCCATTGCTTGTCCACGGAGCCCGCATCTGACCCCACTCTATATGACTCGCCATCACTAACTGTACCATCAGCGACATAAAGCCACGCGACATACTCCGTAGTCCTAGGGGTTTGATGAGTGACTGCATAAGCTCTCCGACTTCTAGAGTGGCGAGATTCAGAGAAGAGGTAGCGATTCCTTTGCATAAATGTCTTGCTGAGGGGTCATTGGGCGTTCTTTGGGTTTCTACAATGCAATGCGTCCAGGGGCCATGCATCTCCACGATACTACCGACTTGCAACGAGCACTTAGATTTGGTACCATGACCACGGTCCTGTTTGCGCCACACATATCTGCCAAACTCCAGATTGCAACCTTGGGATATCACTCATCCCAGCAACCTGGTTCTCTAAAGAGCGAGTTCTTTTCCCAGGTAGACATTGGGTGTCGCGTCCTCAATCTTCAGAGCCCACTTCCCCTGATAGGTCCCCTGGTTCCAATAAGAAGCCCACCGGCGCTCCCTGTAAAAGCCCCTCTTCAGCGCCCAGTCAGCGTCTGCCTCGGTGCTCCAAGCGGCGGCTAGCCAATATTGGCCCATCATCCCCATAAACCCATAAGCCAATCCGCATTAATGATGGCTCTGACCCCTGCCTGGCCTTGACCTTAACCAGAGCAGATCCCTGATCACAGACGACCAAACCTAGAGACCACCAGAGATCAGACCGACTACTCCTACGTGCTACGTACGGCGTACACTCCTTATTGACTCGGATCCCAAGTGTTGGGTCTGGCAGTTCGTTCTAGCACCGCTCGTTGAAACAACGGGCAGACGGGAACCACCATCCTTCTCCAAGGCTCAGTCCAGGATCCTCATTGTCTCTTCCTCCCTATCTTCCTCCCCTCCAACTGCGAAACCTACCTTGCTCCGTCCGACTCGAGTATCTCACCCTCCCGCGACCGATCGGGGTTTCAAGCCTAAAACCCTCCCACCGATTCGAATCGAGGCCCCTCCGCTCCATCTCGGATCTTCATCGCCCGTCAGTCGAGTTTTCTGCGTCCCTTTGGACTGCGACATCGTGCCCCCCATGAAGCGAGCGGCCCTGGGCCAGCACATCGCCTTCTTCACGTGTTTCAACTGGTAGCCGTGGTCGCATTCTGCTTGTAGTCGCCGCCGCTCTCATACACCTTGACCTCCTCACCTTTTCCCATTGCGACATCGACGCCATCATTGACCTCGAATACGATCGCGATTAAACCGTCCGCTTCGATCACCGCCGCGGCCACGACCTCTCTGCCAACGCCATCGTCATGGCGGACAAGTCGAGGCAGTCCTCTGGCGGCCGGTCCATCTTCTCCCGAAGTAAGCACAAGGACAAGGACAAGCGCTATACAGAAGACTCAAGATATCCCGCGGACGACGCCGCCAGCTTTCGCTCCTCGCGCCACAAGCGAGAGTCATCTGCCGTTTCCGTTGACCGCCCCGATTCCTCAGATGGCGGCATCAACCAGATGGCGGGTGTGATAACATCCATCCCCTACGATACCGTTCCCAGCGGCTCACGTTCTCCGATCCCATTCGAATACCTACCTAAGGGCGAGCAGATGCCGGTGCGCCGCGAACCTCTTCCCCATCACCTTAATAAAAATGGCATGGACTTCCACCAGTACCCCAGCTGGGACGGGAGTTCAAGTCAGTCCGGTGCCCATTCCCCTGGGCGCCAGCCTGCTGGATACGGCTACGGCAATGTCACCATGGCTTCCACCGGGCGCCAGACACAATATCAACAATGGGGTCCTCCTAGGGGAAGTTCTGCTGGCTCAGCCGGCGGGCCCCAAAACCCTCGATACGACTCCTATATGTCGTCCAATGCCCGAGGCTCGGCCGATAACCTCAGCCTCCATTCAGGTAATCCAGGCCATAACGATGTTAGGATATCGCACTCATCAAACCTAGCGATACCCAGTGCATCCTCACAGAGTTCCTATGCTACGTCACAACACTCGAACCGCGACTCCCACCGATCTACCAAGTTTCCCGGCCCCCCTCCCGGTCAAGCCGAGGGACCCGGTGGATTTTACTTTCCCAAGCCGGACGACGACAATGTGGTGGAACAGATGTTCCTTCAGCTCATGCAGAAGCGAGGATGGCACAACCTACCCGAGCAAGCCAGGAGACAGATGATGGCGTATCCAGCGCACAAGAAGTGGACGCTACTCTATCAAGATCGGCTTACTGAGTGGCAGGGCGAACAAAGGCGCCGGCAGACAGCCCGTCCGAACCAATATGCGGCCCCTGATATCACCACTTACTCGGATGAGGAGGGTACCCCCGAGTGGTACGTTCGGCGCATTATGGAGGATCGACTCGATACCAAGGGCATGGGGAGTCTGGAAGTCAACTTGAGAACCCAGCAGATCGGCTGGGTTAAGAGATTCGTCGAATGTCAGGGACAGGTCGCCCTGATGACCTTGCTGCTTAAGATCAACCGCAAGACAGCCACGGGGCCCGCTCAGGACAACAACCGCATCGACAGGCACCTCGACCGTGAATACGACATCATCAAGTGTGTCAAGGCGCTCATGAACAACAAGTTTGGCGCCGACGATGCTTTGGTTCACCAGAACGTTATAGTCGCTCTCGCCTCCTCGCTCATATCTCCTCGACTTACTACACGGAAACTCGTCAGCGAAATCATCACCTTCCTGTGTACCTGGGGCGACAACGACGAAGGTCACCTCAGGGTCATTCAGGCCCTAGATGAGGTTAAGGTGCAATCCGGAGAGAATGGCCGATTCGACGCTTGGATGCGCTTGGTGGAGGTTACTATCGACGGCCGCGGCAAGATGGGCAGTTTGGTGGGCGCGAGCGAGGAATTGAGGACTGGTGGTATTGGTATGGAAAATCTGCTCATGGAATACGCGGTTGCGACTCTCATGCTCGTCAACATGATTGTCGATTCTCCGGAGAAGGACTTGGAGTTGCGGGTGCACATCCGGGCTCAGTTCACAGCAACCGGCATCAAGCGCATCTTGACCAAGATGGAGGGATTCCAATATGACCTCCTGGACAAGCAGATCGAGCGGTACCGGACGAACGAAGCCATTGACTATGAGGACATTCTCGACCGAGAAAATAGCAGCATTAAGGACAACGTCGAGGGAGAAGTCAAGGATCTGACTGATCCTGTTCAGATCGTTGACGCTATCCAACAGCGTCTCTATGGCACAAAGACCCAAGATTACTTCGTCTCGGCTCTTCAACACCTCATGCTCATCCGTGCGAACGACGGCGAGGAACGTTTGCGCATGTTCCAGTTGGTCGATTCCATGTTGAGTTACGTTGCCATGGATCGGCGGTTGCCAAACATGGATTTGAAGCAGAGTCTCAATTTCACCGTCCAGAGTCTGCTCGACAAGCTGCATACAGACTCGGAGGCCAGACAAGCTCAAGATGAAGCGCTTGAATCTCGGCAGATCGCCGAGGCCGCCATGGCTGAGCGCGATGAGATGAAGGCTAGGCTTGAGCTGGGCGCTGATGGACTAGTTGCCAAGCTGCAAAGGCAGTTGGACGAGCAATCCCGATTTATTGACGCTCAAAGGCGACAAGCGGATGGGTTCAAGGCCGAATTGGATAGCATGCAAACTATGCGAGCTAAGGAAGCCCAGCGATACGAACTGGAAACGAGAGAATTGTATCTCATGCTTCGGGATGCCCAGGACATCGCCGCTTCCAAAACCGTTAAGAGCAGTGCTGGCAGCAAAACTGCCAACATTGAGGATCCTTCTCGCATGCAAGGTATCCTGGATCGTGAACGCCTCATGGAGCGCCTTCAGATGCAAATCGAGCGACAGAAGACACAATACAAGCTCGAAGGCCGTGTATGGGGAGATGCCGTTGGTCCCTCGGACCGTCTTCGAGCCCTCCGCGAAGAGATGGATGAGGATCCTTCGACCCCCCCTGGTGGCGGAACACCACCCAGAGACTTTACCAACAGCGTTCTGGGCAGTCTTAACCGGAACACCAAGATTCCTCGCAAACCTGTCCACACACGATCGGACGGTGAGACCATCGATGAGGGTGAAGAAACTGAAGGCGAGGATGGCGTCGTCTTTGAGAAACCTAGGATCATTGAGATGAAGCGACCAGTTATCGATCCAAAGCAACAGGCTGGTTTACTTGGAGAGATTGGGTCCAAGGTCAAGAAGTATGATGCTAGTGATTCTGAGGATGGCGAGGCCACTACCGGTCCCTCCCACCCGAGCATGGAGACTTCATCACCCATCACACCTCCCGGTGAGAGTGATGCTCCAAAGATCGAGGTTACAGACGCCGCCGCGCCTCCGCCGATGCCCGGTCAAATACCAGGAGC
>JAAVUK010000568.1:0-40352 GCA_014899095.1 Fusarium buxicola
ACGTACTTCTGTGTAACTGCAAACCGGAGGTCTTGAAGCGATAGGTAATTCGCTAAGCTCGGAGTCTCCATCATGTCTGGATACTAGATAGGCACTAGGTACTCGCGGCTATAAGATAGGATTACTAGCTTGATAGCGTCGGTTTTCTTTTTATATAGCGAATGCATAAACACGGGCGAGGCAAATTTAAGCTGGGAACAGGCATAAACAATCTTGGCGCTATTAGTAAGGGGCCCCCTCCGGCACATGGCATGATACCTGAGCATCCCAAGTTAGTGAAAACCCCAATACTAGATGAACAGGTGGAAGATCACTGAGCTATGAGCAACGACAGTTGCTGCCCTGGAAGAAACAGCATCGCTTGAAATCTCCCGTAAACAAGTGCGTGGCCATGAAAGGATTAGAACGAAGGCCAAGCGCATCTGATTGATTAGCTTAATGAACAATGGGCCCCCCTGGGTGTCAAAAAACACCGGAGTGATTTTCCTGTAAGATCTGCAGCGCTAGTCTGGTGTTTCTTGACACATAGACTACGTACTACTCTGCAGTATACTACGTAAGCACATGTCAGAAATGTCAAGGAGTTGCTGTTCCCATGCTACATGTAGTAGGGAGGCTGAAAGGAGTCGTCCGTGGCACTCGAATTGTCTCCACGTAGCGCCGAGCCTGTTTCAACGCCGCGGCGCTGCGGGGCTTAAATACGAAGTCATATTATGGAAAAGCATCCATAGCATACCTATATCCATATAACTCGAGACCAGCGTCACTCCTAGGATACTCCTTTGTCAGATCAGCATACAACTAGGTGGCGATGCTTGTACTTCTCAGGGCAATGCTGTATAGAGTTAAGGTCATGTATTTACATGCACTTTGACTGGCCTTCCACCCAAGTCGTCGTTGTTTAAGCATCCTCATCTTTGTCCCTCCTAGCAACGACCATTTGCTTCTGCCTCTTGTCCACACCAAGCCACAGAAGCTCGGGTCGGCTATAGTGACCAACGACATCAAAGAAGGCCCGGTTGGTCACAATGGCCCTCAGGTCTAGCTCAGCGTATACAATCCCCTCGGCCGTCGCGTCACCGTCAGCCAGAGGCTTCGTCAGTCTCCTTCCATCAGGCCCATACACGGCGCTGTGGCCACCGCCGGGCTCCTGGAACAGCAAACCTCCCTTGGTCTTCAGCCTGTCCATGCCCTTCTCGTTGCAGTTTGCCGTACAGTGTAGCACATATGTGCCGCCCTCCATGGCGTACATCTGGCTCATGCACTGAACACCCTCGGCGCTCATGCTCCACAAGCTAGGGGCGTCTACGCTAGGATGCGGATCGCTATTCATCACGTTAGTCTGTTGCTTGATCTGCGTTCTGCTATATCCTCAAAAGGCTTTACTTACATGGGGGGCCATGCACTAATGTGGATATCTTCTCCTTGTGTGTACGTGTGGTATTTCAGCAGCGGTTGGCTGTGTTCCCAACACGCAAGGCAACCAACCTTGACGGTGCCAATGTCACCACCAAAGTCGATTTCGGCGACATTGGCGAGATCATCGCCTGAGCCTTCACCAAATACGGTGCGCTCCATATGTGTCGGCTTGAGCTTGCGGCGGTGCACAGCGATATCGCCCTGTGGCGTAATGATGGCCTGGGAGATGTAGAGGCTGTGCGAATCGCTACGCTCCGAGAAGCTGAGGGAGACGGAGATCGAGTTCGCCTTGGCACTGGCTTGGATGGTTCTCATCTCGGACGAATCAATCTTGATCGAGTTCTCGATGTATTGGGTATTGGTGATGGGATCGACAGGTCTTTGCCTTGGTTATAGCACATGGCACATGTTAGCTACCCAATAACTCGGAATAGGGAGCCAGAATCGAATTCACCAGATCCACCCCGGATATCCCGGAATCCAGCATTCGGGGAAGGCTACCAGCCTGGCACCGTTCTCTGCGGCCTCGCTGATGAGGTCACAGGTCTTCTTGACGGCCTGGGCGAGGTCCAGCCACTCAGGCTCAGCCTGGGTGACGGCAACTTTAAGGACACGGCTGGACATGATGTGCTTATTCCCGGTTGGGTATGTTGTGTTTCACGTCTTGGGAGTGACGGGGAGAGGGAGGAAACAAGTGAGACAAAACGCTACGATTTTAAAGTTTTTATCTTTGCAGAAGGGAGACAGGATGTTAAAATAAAGAAGCTCAGACTCATTGTTACGCCTGACTGACCGCCTGTCACCTACTGTATTATCAGGGGACCTAAAACTCTAAACCCTTGTAAAGAGGCTGGTGCTCCGCGAGGCATGTAACCCAAGACAAGCAGGGTGCTCGTGCCGGGCACTATTAACGGGCTTCTTCCCTGCCTTGTCTGGTGTGGTGGGATTCGACCGTTTAAAAAGAAAGAACAACCTTTGAGCTAGACTCATAGAAGGATTGATCATCTTCATCGGGGTTAGAAGGGAGCTCCTCCTTTCCGAACGAGAACATGGCATTATATTCGGGAGATATTCGCCGACGCGGGATGTAGGCACCAACCGGAAACAGTCACTAATGGTGGAGTGTTGTTTTGAAGCTAAAGACAACCGCGTGCTGCTGCCAACCGGGGTGTTATTATTTATTTCCTTCGTCGTGGCATAATTGCTTGACCATGGAAGAGCAGGGAATGTGCTATGTTACCCTTGTCCCTTGTGAGATGGCGATAGAGTAGCGTCGACGGTTGTCACTTGTCAGGCTCGTAGAGAACAAACCCACAATTTAGCATTTGTTCGTTCCCTTGTAACTTACGAGGGTGGGCAGAGCCGTTTACCCGATGTGACCTCTTCGCTATCCGTATGGACCCCTGGATCGTTGGCAGTTCGTAATAAGAATCGAAACTGAATCCCTTTAAACATTCACGCGCCTCGTTCATGGAGTTGCTCCCTCCTATCCGTTGTTTGTCCTTGTAAAAATTTTCTGCGTTGCCTTTGGCAGGTCTAACGACTAAGCTTCACGCTATGGACTTCACCCGAAACATCGTGGAAATATGGACTCTTTACGCCCTGGGCACCATAATGATCTTCGCGAGGGCCTTCGTGAGGACGAAGCTCGTCGGCTTTCGAGGATACAGGGTTGACGACTATCTCGTCTGGTTCACCTGGGTGCGTTGTCGATGCCTTACCTGAGCCCTGCCCGAGAGGCAGAGGAACAAGCTTCATCGAAAAGGCTGACCTTCTCATAGATGGTGTACACCAACGTCACCGTTATTGCGCACGTCTTTATCACGGTTGCTGGGGGAAAGCACACGTCGATGCTCACTCCCGAACAACGAAAGACAATGCCTCTCGAAGAGCACGAATCATGGGCTTACGGGTCCAAGATCTTTCTCGTTGGCTTCTACAGCTATGCTGTCATTGTATGGACTCAGAAGTTCAACATGCTCTTCTTCTACCAGCGTCTGGTCAACACAACCTGGGTTGAGAGGGCCATATATCCCGTCATGGGGTTTGTCGCCGTTTCGGGAGTTGCTGTTGTTTTGACGTTTACCTTGACTTGCATCCCATTTCGCAAGTTCTGGCAGATCTATCCTGATCCAGGATGTACGTAATACCCATTACGATTGCGACTCCTATAGATGTAGAGTCAATACTGATATCTCGTAGCGATCTGCACACCACAAAACAGAGCCACCTTCTACACAGTCCTTACCCTCAACTTAACGACGGATCTATGCATCCTCCTTATTCCTATTCCCGTAAGCACCTTTCGGCAACGGTTACCTCGCTTATCTAACTGGTAAATACCAGGTCGTCCTTCCCATGCGAACCAGCGTCCTCCGCAAAATCGGTCTCGTTATGCTGTTCGGTATGGGCATATTCTGTATGATGGCCGCCATCCTCCGTGTCGTCTTAATCTTCAAGGTCCGTTAAAAATTCTTGCTTTTGTAATGCCATCATTACAAAGCCTACGTCCGTCTAATAGTGACTCAGCTCAATCAGCAAGGCGTATCCGCAATGTGGTCTATACGCGAGGACTTCGTCGCCATCGTCGTCGGCCAGGCACCTATGGTCTGCCCCATTCTCAAGCGCAAGTTCTGGCAGGGCGTCTATGGTAGCGGTACCGATATCTGCAGCGAGAATAAGAGCGGAGGGTGCGAACACAATCGAATGAGCAAGCTTGCTGGCCGGAAGAAGCCCACGGATCCCTATTCTATCACCCAGATAGGCGTCACTGTCATCGACAAGTCAGAAAGTCAAGAAGAGATCATTAAACAGAGCGATACTAGTTCCAGCGCGAGGAAGGGCCAACTACGAGACGGCATTGTCGTTAAGCAGACATATGGAGTTGAAACTAGCACTGCGTCGGATTATGGGCACGACTATCTTCACGGAGAAGGATCCTCCGATGTCCGCAGATAATCCCACCGTTGGATGTTCCAACTACTTGATGGAGCACGCGGTGCGGTGGGGGAAAGCCTCCTTGTTTCAGCCCTTAGATTCCTTCCTAGGTGCCAGTCCTTGCTACGAAGCGAAAACTTAAAAGACTTTTTCACGCAACTGTAGACTACTCCGCCCACCAATATGAACGTCCATTCGCGACTAGTATGCCAACCTCTAACTATGTAGCATAATAGCCATCAAGTACTGCCCCTCCTACCTCGAGTGAAAAACCTTTCGGGAGGAGGAGGAAGTACATGTTGGCACTGGCCCTGAGTTTCACGTAGTTTATGCGGATGAGAAGTCGTGAGTTTCTAGTAGCCCTTCCATCTGTGTTCTTCTCCAAGTTCTAACACCTTGCCAGGGGAAACCTGAGAGGCCTCCTAGGTCCTCGAACCACTTATGACTTGTGGCACATTGACCAAACTTTCACCCCGAACGTCCCTTCAACCACCTTCTTCTGGGTCCTTGAGATTCCCGAGTCAGGCGGCGGCGATACCGCCTTCACATCTCTTACTGCTGCTTACGAAGCCCTCTCTCCTGCATTTAGAGAGACTTTGCTATTGTTGAAGCTTCAGCACACCTCGGCTTCTGAGGATGAGGTCAGACGAGTCGGCACCGAACGAGCCCTCGCGGAAGCGATTAGCGCCATAGATCCCATAGTCATCAAACACCCGGTGGCTAGCAAGCCTGCCCTGTTTGTCAACCCTACGTTTGCTCGCCAAGTTGAGGGTTTCCTGCCCGAGGAGTCACAGCATCTCCTGTCGTTCCTTCACAACCACATCCGCAGTCTGGACTTTAGCTGTCGTGTTAAGTGGGAGAAGGGTACCGTGGTTATTTGGGATCAGAGGTCAGCTGGGCACTCGGCAGTGCCTCATTTCCAGGATAGTGAGAGAAGGCACATGGTTCGAATGATCCCCTATGGCTCCAAGCCGGAGCCCCTTTCCAAGTAAAAGGAACGGGCTGGATACTATGATTGGTTGATCTCAAGCACCGAAGTACAGTCAGGATCAGATATCCCTTGAATCGAGCGTCCCATATATCGCGAAGTTGGACGTAAATAGTGAGCAAATGCATAGGTATATGTCCGTCTAGGAATCGCCATTGACCAGAAAAATAGCCTAATATTCAAAGTCCAAGTTCGAGACCTTAACACCTCCGTTCCAATCTAAGAGGCGTTTTGATAAGAGCAAGAATCCAAAGCAGCATGTGCCCGTGCTAATGGCCAACATCTATCGATGGATCGACTTTAATCGCTTCGGTAGTTCATAACTTCTGTATATCTCCTATAAGCAAAAGAAGAAGAGGGAAGAGAAATCGGCGCTTTGATTTAGCTCCGCAATCCACCCACCAAGCGCAGCATCTCTCCATTAGAGCACCTTAACGCCCTCGAACATGCCGTAGTAGGGACTGCGAGCTCTGCGTTTTGGCTATGACCGCGACCGTTCTCACCCCTACGGCGTGTATATAACAAGTGCTCTTTTATCCCCTGGCCGATAATTCTTGTTGGCGACTCGATTGTTATGTACCAAGTAGATGAGAAGCTGAATAATTGCAAAAGAAATCCCGATAGTAACCATAATAATCATGGTACGAAGGCCGGTTTGATAACTCCAGCGTAGCATCGTCAGTTTGCAAGCCTTCCTCGGATATAGTCGTTCAAAAGACACTTACAATGGTGAATCTTCTACCTGGAAGTACTGGGTGCCGATCATCATTCCAGTGGTGGCAGACATCACCCACATGCTGCATGCCTCGTCAGCCCGACAAGTTCTGATTCGGATATAGATGAGCGTACGCCAATGCTATACTTCGCTCTGCTGGCTCATGGCAATTGAGCTGCATCCAAGAGTTATGAACAGGATGATAGCCAACGGCAAAGCTATTCACAGCCGTCCAAAGGCCCCATCTTGACCACTTTCCCGCCACGTGGGGATGTAATTGTCTGGCCAAGATTAGAATGGTGAGGTAACAGACCTGCGCAGCAATCACAGTGCCTCCGCGGCGATTGGTTCGATCGCTAATATATCCGAAGATAAATACGACAGGAAGAGCGAGTGAGGCTCCAACAGCCGCGAGAGCATTGGCGGCAGTGCGGTCAAATCCGAGGGACCTGTTACTATGCGTGAGTCTCCAAATTCAAGGCTTAAGCGACGATAGGTAGCAAGGATTGGCGGAATCCCAGGTCTTGGGATGTCGATTTGCTCACATGATGATAGACGGTGAATAAGTCGACAAGGGTGAGAAGGTAGAAAATACGGCCAAGGTGGAAACATAGTGCGGCCACCGACGATAATGTGACGCAGTCTTCCAGACAGTAGCCCATTCAATCGCTTTACCATGTGCGTATGAACGGTTCGCCCCTTCAAGCCTGCTTTGCAGTATTTCTTGCTCGGCAGTTGACCAGCGGACGAGCCCTGGCCCAGCCAAAGGCCGAGGAGTACCGGGACTCTCTGGAAGGAAGAATAGCAGTAACGACGAGACGAATATGGTCAACAGGCCTTCAACTATGTCGTAGATTAGCATACAGAGACTATAGTAAGCCAATCGGAAGTCTATACGTAGGAAGAGCCACTGCCAACCCCGAATACCTCTTACACCGTCAAGTTTAAGGATGCCAGAGGCTAATATAGGGCTTATTGCGTTCCCGCCAAACATGCCAAAGAAGAAAATCGACATTCTTTTTGCTAACTCACGACGCTTGTACCACATCGATAATGTGTACATAGCCCCAGGAGTATAGCCAGCTTCTGCAAAGCCGAGCATTATACGAGCAGCCAGGAACCCGGCTCGATTTCGCAAAAAGACTTGCATCGTCGCAACGAGCCCGAACATGAACACTTGGCCCGACATCCACTTCCGGGTGCCGAACTAGGGGATTCCTTGTCAGAATAGACGGCGATTTGATAACCAGAGCATTACTCACGCGTTGGAGAGCCATATTGCATGGAATCTCAAAGACAACGACGGCCGCAAACATAAGCTGATTGCCCATGTTGATCGTTGCTTGGCTCACATTAATGTCATCCGCAAAGCCAGCAGTTAATGCGCTTGCCAGGTTCATGCGATCTAGTTGGAAGACGAGGAATCCTAGTACCAACAGAAGCAGTACCGAGAGGTCGATTCTGATCTCATGTGAGCAAACTCACGTATTGCAGCCATGTCCACGGGTCGTTGATACTGACTTTCTTCTGGCCTTGGCTTCAATGGCAGGATCCAATATCTGCTCACTTGTTGAACTGGAAGAGGATTGGTCTGCTGATGCTTCTCCGCCTGACAGGTCGTTGAGAGCCTTTGCACTGGATTCCTTGGGGATGCCTTGAAGCTCCCTCGGTTTGGGACCTGCGTGAACCGAGGTCGTCATCATGCTTAGCCAGCAGATAGTGCAGTTATTTCAGTTGGGTGAAGAAGCTTTTGCGGTTGATGAACGGTTGGTTGATGCAATTCCCAGTGTCAAAGCGTCGGGAAAGCTTCTGCAATATTGCAACCTTTGAAGTATTTTGGGTTCTTTTATATATACTCACTGTCGGTTTGGTGGGTGCAACGTCAGGGTTCTCACTCGGCTGGGCGTGTTGATGGTTCCGGGCGGGTTATGTGGCCTCTCAGGTTGCCAATAACCAAATCCCGCCCCCTGAGTCAAAGTACCGAGCTTACAAAGCCAAGAACCTTAACCGAGACTCGGCACTTCGTAGGAGGCAGAGGGCCTTCTCATCTTTAATTTCAAGGCGGTGAGGTGCTGTCTTGGATAATAAGGTTCCTCTAGACAGGAAGAAAGCATCCAAAAAGTTACCGTAGATCTTAATAAACTCGTACAACGCTAGCGCCCCATAAAAGTCTTCCTGACGAGCGGATAAAAGTGGATGTCAAAACCCATGCGGCAATACAGAAAGCGAGCCAGGATGTGTTCCGGCATCCCGAGTACTTTGGGAAGATATGTGGGGAGAAATGGGGTATTAAGGAGGACATTACTATTCTGACGCCAGCTTTCAAGTTTGAAAAGTCGCATTTGGGATATACAATGCCTTCTGGGTCGAAGGGAGGGTCGAAGCTGGAGTGGTAGACGAGTGGTTGCCCGAGGTGGCAACGAGAGGTGGTCATGCTGGGACTACGTATTGAGCTATAACTAACCAAGCGTCCATCCATTCCCATACCTGCTTGCTTATACGTTGTTCTCTTCTGTATAGCCTTCGTCGTTCTATTTTGTAGGACGGTACATCGTCTCATCGTTGGATCGTACACCAGTCAACATTGCTTAAGCTGCCTTCGTATCTTGGTATAGATACATAGTCGCACTCAAGAGCAAGACTAAAGAAATGCGCTACATCTGTTGGTGCAGACATAATTTTCCGAATTGACATTGTAGCTGCCATCTTCCAAACCAACGCTGGGGTCTTAATCTTCCAGGTCATCTACGCAGGCCTATTAATCTATCGTAAGTTACCTCACCATCTTCACCAGATGGAGGTGAGCCATTTTCTTCAAATTCGTGATAGAATTTCTCCGCTTCCATGACATGTTTGTTCTCGGAATCCTCATCGAAATCATGCCCCTCCTCGCTATCGTGCCATGAATCGCCAAGAAGCTCATCGTAGTCGGACTCTGGGTCATTAAGTGATGCGCTCCGTGTGTACCAATACTGGGCGTATATGGGGACGCCATTGCTTGTCACGGGATCCAGATTCGGGTTAGCTAGAACCGTATGGTGCTCCTCGCATTCCGCACACGAAGTATAACCGCAACGCTGCGACGGCTGTTTCCAATAGCCATCACTGCCATCAGTCTCTGGGTATCGTCGATCATTCCAATAAGGGCAACGTCGTTCATTTCCCAACCAAAGCTTTTCAAAGCCACTCCTCCTATAGCGTCTGTTGTACCTTGATACCCTCGGATAAGATGTGCGAAACTGGTCTAGGCTATATCCGCAAATCGCTAGAGCAGCATCCCAAAGATCGCCTCTGTATGAACCCTTGAGGAGTGGTAACTGTTGTCGTCATTCGATGAGTATGCTCGCATAGAAACGGTGTTTTGATGATGATCGAGGGCGAAAACATCTGCACCATGCTGAATCAAAAAGACCAGAGTTTCGAGATCGTCTCGATTCTCTGGTCGGGCTGTGTAACAAGGCTGTGCAAACATGTGAATCCCAGGGTTTGATGATCGTCTACCGACCACGATCGGGCAATGCGAGAGGTCAGCTTAGCTCCGGCAGCAAGTAGCATAGCTACTACCTTTCGCTTGCCCGTCGATTTCGACTCAGCCATGCGGATCTGATGTATTCTCGTTCTTTCGTTCATATCTAAGCCTTCTAAATCGTCCAGAGCGAAATGACCACCGTACTTCAGAAAGAGCTCTAAAGATGGCTGTATATAAAAGCGAATAAGCGTTGCATATTCAACCATGAGGTGGGCTACTTACGATGTCCGAGCTGCAGGCAGTCGATAGGGGATTGTCCCACCCTGGAAAGGTCAAAGTTAGATCAGCCATGTTGTCTAGCAATGCCAGTATTCTACCATGGAAACCTGGCCCCATGATGTAAGACAGAGCAGTCCCACTGTGTTCTCCTATCTCATCGACGTCTGCACCGGATTCGATGAGATATTTACACATCTGGACACTTCCTGTGGCAGCGTAATTGCGTCAACGTTAGCCTAGAGGAAATAACAAGAAGCTACTACAGCTTGGATTTCACGTGTAAAAGAGGCATACCCTGCTCATCGTGGTCCCTAAGACTTGCTTTTCCCTGGTCCAGCAAGATCCGAAAGTCGTCGAGCCGACCTTCCTGAACTAGACGGAAGATGATTGAATCATTAGGAAGGATCGGACAGAAAGATATCCTCGGGATGCTCTTAATACTCCGATCAAACAGCTGCCCTTGAGAAACTGAGGCGGTGAACATTCATGAGGAGTCTGAGGGACGAAACATGATGTTGGCGATGACATCTCGGTGGGTGCTCACGTTCCCAGACTCATTAGGTGCGGCTTCTCGACAGGTTCGTCTTCTCTTATTTGTCATGATTGTAAGGTGCCCATGCTCGACGTTGATATGCTCTCTTACTCGCTTCTGCTTGATGATGGTACCGCTAGGTAGATGGGCTAGAAGATCATTAGAATTTGGGACTGGCGGGTCAGCTTCTCCAATAATAAGATATGTGGGATTGTAGATATTGGAAAACTAAGAAGCAGATGAAGGAGAAGATACCTTTGATACCTGATGGGTTTATCGCGACTGCTGGTGCGGAGAGAATCAAGCCCTCAATGAGCTTCAGGTCTCTCCGCACCAGCCCGCCATCTTCCTTTGTAGTCTTTGCACCCATGGGTACCTTGCTGTTACCTGTTTCTTTACCATCTACTTTTTCCTTGGCCACCAGGATTAGCCTCTGCAGATCATCAATTATCTGCTCTGCGTCTTCAGCATCCAGTGTCAATCCATCATGATCAATGAGACTCGACATGCGCGAAATGCTCTCCTCGAGTTCGGAGCACAATGTTATGGCCTCGGTGTCCTTCACAATCGACTCAATCGTATCGACTGTGTCCGTCTCGACGCTGTTCATGTTCGTTATCGTAGCTGAGGCATCGCTGTCTAGGCGCTTGTTGAGTCTTGTGACCTCACCAAAAATCTGTTCGAGAATTCCAGCTGTTGCCGATTGCTGAGAGTTGAACTCCGCAGACGTATTCGAGATTGTCTGGGTCTGAATCAAGCTGAGGTAGAGGTTGGCTTGAGTTGTCTTATCTCGAATTCTATTTCGGGCTTCTTCGAGGTCCTTCTCTTTGACAAATGGGAGAATCCCCCTGTGAATGCGGCGTGATCGGCTACTGCTCTGGTGTATTGAGAACTGTGCGATTCGGGATTCGATGTTAGACAGGTCTGATGTGCATGCCTGGAGCATGTCCCGCAAAGAGATAACTGTGCTGTTCGAAGCATCTCCAAACGAGCAATGGGACAGCCGTTCGAGCACCGACTGCAGAAGTTGAATATCCTGCGTCATCTCGCGTATTGTTTTCGGCGCATCCTTGATGGTTGATAGGGTTTCATGGATAATCTTTGCCGACTTCAAGCCCAACAGCATAAATACCAAGGCATTGGCTCCTACACCGAGTGCCTCCATACCCTAAAAGATGATTGCAGGGATGCCGAGAGTGAGTATCCAAGTTAACAAGTCAGGTTCGAGCAGCGGCCTAGCTGTTACTGAGGTAAGGGAAAGGTAGACGCTGGATGAGGAGAAGTCGAAGAGCCCGGCGGCCCTGAGGCTGTAGACTGACCAGGCTCTACAACTGGGTATCGTCACGGGATCTAATGTGTGGCTGTGTAGGGTTGGAAAACTGGCGAGGCTGTTTCCTGCATGGGCACAGGCTGTGCTGTGCGTCAAGGGTTGGGCGCTAAATGTGCTTGGCAGGCATTCAACTACTGTCGTTGATATCGCACAGCCTGAGTAAGGTCGATGACTGGGACAGAATCTTCAACTACGGGTAGTGGCCATAATATACGAAATGCTAGATAGGAGACTTGGCAACCAGCGAAGGGTAAAATACCCAAAGCCTTTAAAACATTTACTGCAGCGAAGAGCTGTAGCAATCTATCGTTCATCTCCTTCGACTAGCTCTCCCCTCAATTCTGACAAAGCTAAGACTCCGGTCGCAACATTAAATCGGATATATGTAAAAGTGGGTTTCTCCGTCGGTCAAAGCCAACAGAGCAATCCCAACCTTTCTGCGAATCACAGCTCCATTCTCATCCTGCTGCTCGACCTTTCCAAACTCATGAGTAGCCCTCTCTTCTTCGCTCAACCCATTGGCCCACCCCTTGCGCTCGGCATTTCTTCGTTTCCAGATGGATCGTATGATAAATAAGACTACGGGCGTGCCCACCCAGCTGGTCACGATCTAAGCAATCCAAGCATCCGTAGTAGCGAGGTACATCTCGTGGCACCCAGATCTGAAGCGAAACCAGGTTTGCAACGCCTTAACCGAGCATAAACATGACGTTGCGGCTAAACTTCTTATTCCCGTTTTTATAGCCAGCCAGCAGCAAGCATGCCCACATGCCCAGCTTTTCATCCCAGTCGATTGCCACCATTCTAATACCACCGGTGATGGTGGGATATACCGGCCAAGTCAGTGGGGAGCGAGATTGGACGGCCATACTTTCAGCGCCCAGGTCCCCGCGAGACACAGCGATGCCAAAACCACCACCCGCCGCAGCAACGAGTGTCGAGCCCAAGCCTGTTATTCCGGGCCCTTTAGTTATGAGGTTCAGCTGGCCGTAAGTCAGGCTCTTCGACATTACTGGCGTAAAAGCCCGTAAACATACGAGTCATGTGACAGGATCTCGGACTGCCTCCCTAAATTGTGCCTTCTTGGACTGTTTTTATTCAATAGAACTAACTCGACTCATGTAAAGGCTTAATTGTGTGAAAAACTTCTTCCAAAGTAGGGAATTTTACATTGGCTGGGTTGTTTGGATAGTAAAACCAGGCGACGATCGAAAGGAGCACCGAGAGCCCCCCTCCCCCAGCAATGATCTTGAACAGCTTCAAGGGAGAACGTGGCTGTGGATTCAGAGCAAACCGCACGACGAGAAAGAAGCACAGACTGGGGCAGCCGCTGTAGTCACCCAGAGGAATGATTAGAGGAACGACTGCTCATGCCGATTGAAGAACATACCAATGGTCATCTCCATGACCGGAACAACGACAGACTCGCTAGCCCTCGGAGCCAGTCAAGGAACAACGAGGCCGGCGTACTTTTATCACCACGCAAATGTAGGAGTACTGAGACTCCCTCCATAAAGACGAGCCCAGGGCGCGAACTTTCCGAATGGAAGTCTTTGCACGGCCGCATATCTCAAAACCCCCCCACCCCAACGATGGCCTTGCTTCACGCCTGATCACTGTTCAAACTTCAAGAAGTCCGACTATGTTCTTGAAGCCATACGACATTCTGTCCTTTCCAGGTGATGACGCAATGGCAACACGTTCCACTTCGAAACAGGGGCAACAACCCTTTGTGTCGGATTGCATCCGAAGCGATATCCAGTCTAGCCTATTTAGGCAGATAGTTTGCAGGGCTGATTGCAGATTGCGACCGTCTCGCGGAAGGTGAGGTTACGGTTACATGTAGGAAGTTAGGAACTAAGACCGGTGAGTCGGAAGCTTCCGAACTGTTCCGAGTAGAGTAGTATCGACTTGATTTAATCCCTGGTGTCGCTTCAAGCCTTATCTACTTTAATGCAATACTAGCTTAGTACCTAACGTTAGTCTCACTTATCTCAACTCTCGCTTCCACCAACATCTCCTGTACTTGATCAATTCATTCAAGACCCCGCTCCTCGTCCAACAGAGCACATTGCACAGGTAATAAGTTGTCCTTCGACTCACTTGATAAATCTCTCAGCCCCCGTGTCACCATAATGGCCAACGCCCGGCAGCATCCCCTCTCGCAACTGAGCGTCGAGGAGACGGCCAGGGCGCAAGATGTGGTTCGACGGTCTCATCCAAACACGGTTCTGAATTTCAGAGTAATTTTCCTTCTCGAGCCTCCTAAAGCCGAAGTTGAAGCCTACCTCGAGCTCGAGCACGCGGGCAAGCTCACCGCCACGTCACCGCGTCCGCCCAGATTGGCCCAGGCTTGGTACGATGTCATTGGAAACTCGCGGGCACCGCATTCTTACGAGACGATTGTCGACGTCAAGACATCCAAGATACTCGACAAGAAGATTATCGACTCCACGAGCCAGCCAAGTCTGTCCATGTAAGTTTGTCGACTTTAGCATTCCGGAGCGAACCCACTGACACTACCCTCAAGGCACGAGTTTGAGAACTTGGTAAAATGCGTCAAGGCTTCACCGGCCGTCCAGGCGAAGATCGACGAGCTGCATCTTCCCGAAGGCTTTGAAGTTGTCGTCGAGCCCTGGCCGTATGGTGCTCCTGATCTGAGCGACGGAGATGATCGGCTTTTCCAGGCGCTCCTCTTCGCTCAAGATCAAAGAAGCGGCAACCCTGACTCCAACTTTTACGCATATCCATTGCCCGTCATCCCTGTCATGAACTACCACACCGGAGAAATTATTCGAATCGAGACACCTGCTACAGGCGGTGGGGAAGATCCTCTCTCTGGCCGAACAAACCATGGAGGTATCGTTGATCATTGCGATACGGCGGAATACGTGCCCGAGCTTCTTCCCAATGGCACGCGACAAGACCTCAAGCCCCTCACGGTTGTGCAGCCTTATGGGCCGAGCTTCAGGGTTGATGAGGGCAACCTTGTCCGCTGGCAAAAGTGGCAGTTCCGCGTTACTTTTAACCCCAGAGAGGGAGCTGTCCTTCACGATTTGCGGTATGAAGGCAGAAGTGTTCTTTACCGTCTGAGTATCAGCGACATGGTAGGTTCCCAAGGTCTTAGATTTGGAATCGAACTGAGCTCACACTATTCACAGACTGTTCCATACGCCGATCCGAGGTCACCATATCATCGAAAGCAGGCGTTCGATTTTGGAGATGGAGGTCTGGGCGATGCTGTCAACAACTTGACCCTTGGCTGCGATTGCCTCGGTGTTATCAAGGTTAGATGAGCCTGTCATATAGCTGATACAAGACTGACCAGCATGATAGTATTTCGATGGTGTCCTAGTCGGCCACGACGGCCAGGCAAGGACGACGAAGAATGTCATTTGCCTCCATGAGCAAGACAACGGCATCAACTGGAAGCACACCAACTGGCGAACTGGCCGAGCTGTTGTCACACGCCGCCGGGAGCTCGTGATCCAGTTCATCATTACGCTCGCCAACTACGAGTACATCTTCAACTACAAACTTGACCAAGCCGCTGGGATCGTGGTTGAGGCCCGGGCAACGGGCATCGTGTCAGTAGTGAACATAGACTCCGGAAAGTCCGCTCCATGGGGCAACGTAGTCAATCCCGGTGCTTTGGCACAGAATCATCAGCATGTTTTCTGTGTGCGAATCGACCCGGCCATCGATGGAAGCCGCAACACGGTGGTCCAGGAGGAGAGTCTGCCTGTGGCGATGAACCCGCACTCAAACCCGTATGGCAACCTATACGAAGTCCGCCAGACGCCGATTACGAGATCAGGTGGACACGACGTCGAACCCTTGAACAACCGGGTCTTCAAGATCCAGAACACAGAGAAAACCAACCCGATCTCCGGGAAGCCTGTGGCCTACAAGCTTATCACCCCCGCCACGCAGAAACTTCTTGCAGATCCCAGAAGCGTGCAGGCAAAGCGAGCTTTGTTCGCAAAGCATCATCTGTGGGTTACCAAGTACAAGGATGAGGAGCTCTACGCTGGTGGGCGGTATACCTTCCTAAGCAAACTCGAAACGGGGGGTGTTGCGGACGCTGCGGCGAGAAACGATAACACACTGAACGACGATGTAGTTCTCTGGAGCTGCTTTGGCCTCACTCACAACCCGCGGGTTGAGGATTGGCCTGTAATGTGAGTATCCACCAACAAGCCGGACATTGAGCAAACAAGGACTAACGAGATATTTCACCTTAGGCCCGTCGAGATTCTTCAAGTTTCACTCACGCCTTCGGACTTTTTCACCCAAAACCCTGCTATTGATGTTCCCTCAGACAAAGACTTGGGCTCTCAATATGCCGACGGTTGTTGTAGAGAACCAAAGCTGTAAAGAAAACAGCAACACGAGCTGGAATATCCCTGAGGTTGTGAGGTTGTGAGGTTGTGCAACAATGTGTGAAGTTCAACCCACCCTCTATGATTAAATACAGCAGAGTCAAAGGAACTTGTATCTGAACCTCGGGCGCAGTTGCATATTCTCAAGCAGAATGGCGGAATCCACATCTAAAACCGATTCCGGTCTGCGACTAGAATGCAGGACTCGGTTTAACAGCGTGAATTGGAGTAATGGCATTTTCAATATCTAATCGCCCATAAATCCAATGCACAGAAGAACTTGTGAAGATGTCATGGCTCATGATTAAGCGAGGATCACACTTTTTCCTTGCCAATATCCAATATCACATTTGGTATCATCTCCAACAGAATCAACCAAGGTCACCGCCCGGCGATCATAATCGGTGGCAATGCTCTTGACCTCTCTGTTGTCGCCAAGGAAGGGGGACTCAATAAGCTCAGAAATATCCCCAAGTGCAAAATGTTTGTCTTCAGCGAGCCTGCGTTTACTCATCGCAGCGCTCAGCAGGGCGGTGCATCGGTTGGTTAGATAGTCCCTGAGATAGGGTTTTGAGTCTAATACGCCTTTCCCTGACGTTCTCAGCCTTTCCCTGACGTTCTCAACCACAGTATCTCTTTACGACCACTACCATAGTCCTGCTCTTTGAGGTAAATATGCACGTTCATATGACAATCGGCGATACGAACTTCTATGCGAGCCGAGACATGTGCCTCTATTGAACCACCCACAGATACCAAGTAGCATACTGCACATAATGACGGTGTTTTCCCGTTAACACATTACTAAGTAGTGTTTGTAGGATACAATAACTTCCGAACCCTAAGCAGCCTAAAAAGCCAGCGCAGCAAACAAAGAGCAAGGAACTTTAGGAGAAGAGAAAGAAGACTGGTTAATTAATAATTCACAGCGCAAAAAAAAAAAACCGGCCGTAGGATAAAAACTTGATTAATTCGGAAGATGATAAATCATGATGTTGAATCACAAAACCCTGCCTAGTCAGGTGGCCCGGGTGTCGCAACTAGAATCCGAATCTGATCCCAGCCTGTGAAATGGTCGAATGTCTCCCACACACTAGAGAGCCAGGTGCGATATAAAATGAATATATAAGGGATTCCATAGTAATCCTGCGCTTGGCGCATCCTTAATCATCCTGTTCCGCGTCTGAATGAAAGAGTGACATGAGATCATCTCGAGGATCTAGAGATCTCTGTCGCGAAGAGCGTTCTTGCATTGCTCAGTACAGTTGTTGCGCTTCATGGTGTGATCAAATTTGACTGTCGGGGCCACCCCCTAAACATCGATGTGTTCAGAGCCAGCAAGTGCAGTCTTTCGATGGTTGTAGCTGTCTATTTGAGCCTCGATCGTGCTTTCACTGGCAGTGGGTTCGTAGCTTTCCCAGCCGACGACTCGATTCATCTCATTCCAAGCATCAAGAATAAACCAAATTCGAACTCTAAACCTGTACACCTTCTGATAGACGAACGTGCTGGAGCCGGCTGGGACCGTGATTGATTCTTCGTTCTCAGACTTTCTGGTGAGTTCGTTCTCTGTCACCGTCTTGTGTGTGCCCCCTATCTGAAAGCTTAAGTCTTCGAGCTTAAGTCTGATGTTTGCTGTCAACTCAGATGTGTGTTGGACATTGACCCTCGACTCAACCGTGGTTTTGACGATTTTCTTAATATCACTGTCGGTCGTGTTGATGTAAGAGTAAAACTCTTCCCATAGATAGCCTAGAGAATAGGTATCATAGACAGCGTAGAGGGCCTGGTCGTCTGGTAGATGGTAGATGGTAGATGGTAGATGGTAGATGGTTTCTTTTCTCTGACGAACCAGTGTGTCGGCAGTATAAGACTCGAGTTCATTTTCAGGCATGGTGGATGGTGGAGTGTATGTATAGAGGAATAGAGAATGAAGGGGTTCACTGCCGTAACTAATATGGCCCAAGAGACTTGGTAGTTATCAGAACAACTGTCGTAGGGGTGAACTAGCGCTTCTTAAATAATAGGCCACTCTTCCCAAGACCTGCAATGCAGCTGCACTCTTGATGACTTCAATAATCAAGTGGGCTCTCAAGGATCGGCCCGCACCCGTACCGATCTGATGAAGAAGCTCGAAATAGGTATTCATAGATGTCTCGATGAAGGGTGATACTCGACCTAGCACTTCCTACAGCCCATCACGCTATCTCGCAACTGAAACAGCACCGCTAATACTTATGCATCTTCTCCTTGGCGACCATATCTTGCCCCCTCGCGTTTACAAGTAGCCCACCGAGCTGAACGCATGTCGTCTTGACTCTCGAATATACCCACCTCTTAATCTTGGAAAGCAGTCAGGAGTCTACAACCATCGTATTCCCACCAACAACTGATCAGCTGCCTGCAGACAGAAACCCTTTGGTAGGATAAGAGGCAAGCAAGCACATGGGCGGGGTCGAACCTATTGTTCCCTAGGTGGAACAGGACGGGGAGTATAGACAAGGGGCGGCATTATGAACACCATTCATCTCATCAATCATGCCGCTCAATCGCGAGTACCCACCCTACTGTTGGAACTTCTGATTTCAAAACACTCCTTGCGTGAATTACAAGTAGGGGGCGGGAATCGCTGAGTCCCACCTGAAATGGCATGTAGCACGCCCAGCCTAGTCTCCCTCTGACGCTACGTCTTGCATGTTTGATTTACTAAGAGGGTCGAGTCCTGCGTGATGTCGAACAATACAGGTGAGGCACGAGGGGGAGAAGCGGTGTGGTTGTGATGGGGACACCTAGTAGTTCAAAGCGGCTGATCGATGAGATGTCTCGAGTCCCTGCTTGTTAACTTGGAGTCTACAACCAATTCCCGCAGGCGCCCCGGAGGAAAACTACGTTAAAAAAAAAAGAGAACGAGTTAGATCGTAGCTACATGTTTGAAGAAAGGGGTACGAGTGGGAGAAGGCATATTTTTGTTACAGACCGGGCTCTGTTAAAATCGCCAGTCGATAGTACTATCAGGGAGTTGATCTCATACTACCAGAAGATCTCTCTTCTCCAGCAAACCCTCATTGACTGCCTGTTCGGCTTCGCCGTCCATGAAACCATGCACATACGCCGAGCATACAATTTGGTAAACGTCCCCAAGATCCTGAGCGCTGTGTTCTGATTCCACCTTGCGGAGAATCATAGGAACCTTACCGCCATCGAGAACTGTCACGATATCCCCTTGTTGTGTTGTCGGACGAGTGAGTAGGTAAAGTCCATTGTCGGTCATAGTAAAGAAGTAGATATCACTTGTATAGGGTCGATATGTGGGCACGACGTTATCCAAACCGAGTTCTCCGTCGAAGCCAAGCTCATCTTCTCCCGGGTCGAAGGAGAATGCAGACATGGATGTGTCCTTGGGGCGTAAGGTATGTGGTACGTCTCCGTCTGTTATACGATTCTTGTTGATGGGGTCGAGCACTTCGATCTCCGACGCCCTCAGACGCCGCATCCTCGGGGGAGCTGAGCAATCCTTGATCAGTGTGCGCCAGTAAGCCGTGATGGCGGCCTCGGGCACTTTCGACCGCAATGGTCTTCCGCCAATGTTGGGCATATACTGAAGGCCATTCTTGTGATCAAGAATGTCTTCTCCAAGATACATTTGCATGACTTCCTTTGGAGCCGTTGCTTGGTTGCCAGTAATAAGGATGGGCCCGACGCAGCCCAGAATGCTACCTTTCAGTGCCAATACCTCTTGTCTGGAGCCGAGCAGACGGCATGGTATATCACAGTGCTTGGAGCCTGCATTGAAGATATCGCGTTGCGCGAAGAGAACGGAAACATATTCGTGGTCCCCAATATCCAACTCGGCGACCCAGGTAGGAATAATGTAGTCGCACGCATGCAATGGCATCTTATTTGAGTCGTCACCTTGCTGGAGTGACCGATGTCCATGCTTACGTTCGAATGGGTTTTGACAGATAATGTCCAGGTCTCCAGAAAGGTTGATTAATGAGAGAGTGACATCCTGAAACAAGTCGCCCACAGACTTTGTGTAGTCGACTTTGATGCCGTGCTCGTCAGTTACCAATCCCAATAATCCGTATACCCTGTCTCTCAGGTCTGTTGACTTCATTCCTCGAAACCGAGCTAGAACGTCGAGCAGGGTCGATCTTGATCCGCCAATACCGTCTTGTGTCGAAAGGGCACCAATTGTCCTCCTCCGCTGGTCTTCAATCCGTTTAACGTTGACAAACATTTCTCTGAAACCGTCTTGATGGGACCGCATAGTGTGACCGGCTGTTGAATGAAATGCATCAAAGTATGGTTCATCTTTTAAGAATCTCGATATTGATTCCCAGCTTAGTTCAGCTTCTTCACATACCAAAGTCACACTGGGTGCCAATGATAACTCTTGCATGATCCAAACTCGAGCCCAGAAAGGTGAGCACCGGAAAAGCACCCAGAACAAATCGAGATCATGCCTGTCAGGTAGTAGCGGAAATCTTGTTTCCAAGTCTTGATCGGCTTTGGACTCTATGTGGCCTTCGGCTAGGATACGTCGACTAAGTCGTGGATATTTATTCGTAAAATTGTCTTGCATAGACTTGAGAGTTTGGGGATCCTTTTCAGTTATTCCGTGCATGAATCCCATTGCTTGCTTGATTTGTCCTCGTCTCTTCTTGAAATTACTTCGGTCCCGTTTTGGTATTGTGGGAGACGCCTCCTTAGACCATAAATCATGATCTAATGAAGGTCCCAACCACGACAAGTTTCGCCGACAGCGAGAGTATATCTTGCGCATCAAGCTAATTTGTTGGGTGCGCTCCTGGACATCTGCCTGGTTTATGCATAGCGCATCGACCCAAAGGACCCTGGGCCTATCGCTGGGTCGAAGGCTTGACAAGATTCGTGCGAGGGTAGGGGTGATCCAGAAATCCTCCCCATTAAGCGTGATCAATATTGCAAAAACAGGCTTTCCCCAGACGTGAGAGAGCGCCTCATATCCCGGAACTGGCGAGTCTGGATAGGTAATGAGTGATGCATGCGAAAGGGTGCAGCGCAGCGTTGAATCCGTGGCCAGAGGCGGGTGCACATTGAGAAGACGAATTTCTTCGCTGGCGGCGTCCAGAGGCTTGTAGATGATGCTGGATATTTCCTCATTACTGATTGCGTTGAGGCCGACTGCACTCTGACTATCAGAGTCGATGGCGTTGGAGTCTGGAGACATTTTCTTGGTGCTAGCAGTGCCTCTCGAGTCTTGTGTGGATGTGAGAAAGTTTTAATTACGTCGAGACGGACAGCCCTAAGATATAAACATCCGCCGTGAACTCGGCGGAATAGCAGCGTAGCACCTAGACAAACGTGGATCTATTTTTATCTATGTGTAGCGAATAGGAGGGAATAGATTTTTGGATTCTTCACTTTCGCAGGGATAATCTGTTGCGTGGTGACGTGTTAGTAAAGCCGCAGCACTAGGCCATTCCTTCGTCTAAAGATCCAACAAATCAGATTCACTTTCTACAGTATGTCGCCGCACAGCCCTATCACCGAGCCCATAAATAGCAATAACAATGCACAATACATCCGGCTAAATCCAGTCCGGCACAGTGTTGCTCTATATTAGAAGACGATATAGCCGATCTCGATGTAAGACCACAAGGCAGTCATGGCCTATGTCAACGCTGCGAGTAGGTCAACTGCAAAACCGAAGCCTATGAGGCATGGCAGCTTGAGCGGGGGTTTTGCTCAGCCAGTTTCGCTTTTATCCTCACTCAAGACGTCAATTTGGCTTGAGTGTTCGGCGTGAATGTATACCTCTTCCATAGGATGCACCTCGGCAATGGGTAGTGAATAGTCTCAGCCAATGAGAGATCCGCCGGTTTAGACGCGAGCTGCAATGCAAGCTCCTGGTGCTCAGCATCAAGTGCAAATTACAGGTGGGAAAAGACACAGTACAAAGTCGATAGTGGACTTAAATATTGGTCTATTTCTCCAAATGTTAAACTCAGTCTGGCGGCGTTGTCAGTGGTTTGCCGCGAGGCTGTTGCAAGCACCACGTCCACTACAAGATCCGCAACTGAAACCTCCAGAGCACGGATATCGTGATCTTCCATTATTGGCTAATCGTGAAAGATGTTGAAAGCTACAAGTTGGCACAGAGTGAGGGAGGACTGGGCATATGCCCCACGCCAAATGCTAAAGGATTAGCTGAGTCTTATTCCCGGGCATGACCAAAGATCTTATAAAGATTCCTAAGGCTATATAGATAGCTAGCTATCTACTGTACGAGAGCATGGTGTGGGCTGCAGAAACGGGACAACCGAACAATCAATTATTCAAATCCGGCAAGACGGACACAGTTCGGAATCATTCCGACGCCCGACCAGCTATGAGTGACCCGTTCCGACCTACCCCCTGGATTGGGAGATGCCGACCGACCATGCGGAAATTTTTGGCTAGCGCGAATGGGGAAACTTGCTCTTAGCTGCCTGGCAAAGCGGCCAGTATTGTAGCAATATACTTTTTCATTCCCGAAGATGAGTTTACGTCGTGGATCGGTTCAGTGAACGACGTTGACGCCGCATGTCAGCTTGCTTTGCACTCAAGAGCTAGGTTCGTAAGGTTACTGGTGATTAACACGTCGGATACTGTCTACTGCTCTCAGACTCGCTCCGGACCAGGGCATACCAGAACTCGTCTTGGAGACCATATATCTACTTAGTTTATGCAAAGGGCAAGGTGTCTCTTCTGGAGGAGCGGGATCCTAGAATCCTAGTTGCATCTTGGCTTATGAAGATCAAGATAGTGAGTTAATCAACCGCCTAGAGTTTTGATATGCTGAGCTTAACACATTTGACCTGCGTCCAATCGCTCAACGAGTCTTGTCCATTCTCCCTTCCAAACCCGCTCTGCTTGATACCGCCAAAAGGAGTATTCGCACTAATATTCCCCCACGAATTGATAGTCACCATACCACATTCGATTTGTTCTGCAACCCGGATAGCCCTATTGACATCAGTAGTGAAGACTGCTGCAGCCAGTCCATAAGTCGAGTTATTAGCCAATGCAACGACTTCTTCTTCCGTCTTGAACCTCGCCATGCTGGCCACGGGTCCAAAAACCTCTTCCCGCATGACGATGGCCTCGGGTGAGACTTCTGCAAAGGCTGTGTTTGGGACAAAGTGTCCCTTTGATCCAGCTGTGCCCTGCTCGTCGCCTCCGTGGAGTACCCGCGTGCCCTCCTCCTTAGCTTTGGCGATATAGTTCACAATTCGGCTCTTTTGAGCTGCACTTATGACCGGGCCCTTGACTGTCTCGTCCAGCAGCGGATCTCCAGCCACTGCATCCTTGGTCCTCTTGGAGAACTCGGCTACGAAGCGCTCGTAAATTTCGTCTTGGACATAGATCCGGCTCCCTGCAGCACAGATTTGTCCATTGTGAGCTGTGATTCCCATGGTCGCCCACATGAGCGCGTTTTCCAAGTCAGCGTCCGCAAAGATGAGGGTGGGACCTTTACCGCCCAGCTCAAGACTGATCCTCTTAAGATTGGAATGCGCTGAGCTGGCAAGAATGGTCCGTCCAACGCGTTCGCTACCAGTGAATGAGAGCTTTCTCACGTCCATGTGGTCCGCCAAAGCCTGCCCAGCGACAGTTCCCAGGCCGCAAAGGATGTTGATGACGCCAGGGGGGAAGCCTGCTTCGATGATAAGTTGCGCCAGCTTCTGTCCGTACAGGGGAGCGAGTTCAGGAGTTTTGATGATCAGCGTGTTTCCAGCCGCAATGGCTGGAGCCAGCTTCCACAAGGTAATCATACTTGATGAGAAGAAGGCCAAGTCAGCGTCCGGCATCTGGAAATGGCACCGTCTTGATCACTCACAGGGGAGAGTTCCAAGGAACAACCGCGGCGCAAACTCCAAGGGGTTCGCGTCGTGTGTACGCAAGTCCCTCACTAACTTCAATCGATTGACCATCAAGCTTGTCGGTCCAACCAGCAAAATACCGACAAGTCTCCACGGCCTGCGGAACGCTCATCCCCAGGGACATCTTGTATAGCATGCCGGCGTCAACAGCCTCAATTGAGGCAAAGTCCTCCCCATGCTGTTCAATGAGATCTCCCAACTTGCTGAGCATAGCTCTGCGCTGAGACGGGGCTGTCGATCGCCATGTGTCCTTGAACGCCGCCTGTGAAGAGGCTACCGCGCGGTTGACATCAGCCACTTGGGCTCCAGCGATATTGGCAATGACGTCTCCAGTAGCTGGGTTTTCAATGGCAATTGTTTTGCCATCGGTGGCGGCAGAAAACTGGTTATTGATGAACAAGCCCGTGGGAACTATCGCGTTTGAAAAGTCATTGGTGCTTGATCGGCAAAGCGTGGATTCATGTCAACATACTTGTAATTTTCCGGCCGCCAGCGCCGACGAGCGTGGTAGTTGTCATAGTGAGGATCAGCTTGAAGTTACAACACAGATGATTGTTAGTTCCGCTCGCTTTTTTTCCCTCAACCAGCGACGAGTAACAAGAAGCAAGTCAGCTTCTCACGTGTCGGGGGTTCAGTCTGGTTTAAATAGGTACCCGGAATCGAACGTTACATTCGGAACGCCATCGGAATTAAGAGCCCAACTGCCGCAACATGCTTTATAAGCTCCATCGTTCTGAAGGCATCAAAACGCATTCCTTTTATGAAAGTGTGAGGTATGCGGGCACATTGCAGTCTGTCACTAAAGACTGGAGGCAATCGGCCTAGGATCACGGAGGGCTCCAGTATGCATGCATTCGGGGTGAAAATTCCGGGGCCAGCACCTGCTTCTACGGCCCCTCTTAGGGCCCCCGTTACATTGACAATCATCCTTCGATGTGAGGACAGTTCGAGTCGTAGAAATAAGAGGGGTAGTCGAGGAGGGGTCAATATTAGTTAGGTTGAACTACCGAAGCCGTTTCCGATGTCGGAATCTCGTGGAACAGGCATGTCCATATCCACACTCTTAACGACCTCCTCACTCCTCGACAGCCGACTTTTGATAATTTATGATGTCGATAATAAAAGGGATCACATTAGGAAACACAGAATATCAGGAAACAAAGAATGTGGACCTTAGCATTCAGCAGCATATACCATCCATCCACTTCATGATACTTTCATTCAAAAAGTTGAACCTTCTCACGCTCTTCCAGTTCATGAATCAAGACTCGCGGGCCTTTCGGAATGATCAATGGGCCAGTAATACCAACAACCCGGGGTCTCGAATGCGCGTAGCTATGCTTGTATTTCTCAATCCAGGGATAAGTCGTCTTTCCGAAAGCTCCATGAGTTCTCTCGCTTTGGTCCCAGTAAAGCCTCCTCAGCCACAGGTGCAGGTTGGGGTAATGATCTCTAATAGTCCCGAGATTGCACATAAAGATGGGGTTATACGCAACGTCGAAACGAATAATTGTTGGGAAGAGTCGAATATCGGCTTCGGTGATGTTGTCGCCCAGAAGGAACGGACGGTTGCTGAGCAGATTTTCCAGACGGTCCAGGGACTTGAATACCTTCTCCAAATTCTCTTCATATGCGCTTTGCGAAAAGGCGAAGCCTGACTTGTACACACCATTGTTGACGGTATGATAAACCCAATCGTTGATCTCGTCGATTTCCTTCTGCAAATGCTCCGGATAGAAACCACCTCCAGGGCGATTGACCTCGCGATCCGCCTCGGGAAGGAGGTGATCGAACTCGGTGTAGAGCATTCGGATGATGTCGCTCGATTCGTTGCTCACCATGGTATGCGTCGTCTTGTCCCAAAGTACCGGCACCGTGTATCGGCCTTTGTAGTTTGGGTTGGCTTTCAGGTACAATTCCTTGATTGTGCTGAAACCATAGAGCGGATCCTTGGGCAGGACCTGATACTTTGCCCACTCGGGATCATCGGAAAAGAACCAGCCGTCCTTGCCCATCGTAAGAGCGCATATGTATAGGTCGACGATATTCTCAAGCCCTTTGAGGCTCCGCACAATCATTGTGCGCTGGGACTGCTCATAGTTTAGTACCGTAGTTAGCGAAGGACGAGTTACAAAAGACCTACCCAAGGGCAGCCTGGGCTGAGATAAAGTGCGTATCGGTCCTTCTCGGCAGGGAATCTCGATCCTGGGGCATTTGAAATGAAACTTCGAAAGGCACTTTCAGTCCGCTCAAAACCTCCGCCCGCGCCTGGCTTGTATCTGATCTCGTCTGCCTGCTTCTCGAGAGTTAGCTGGGCTCGTCATCGTGGGCATGAAAGTAGAAGAAGCACGTACCTGGTCGCTCATTGTTGCTGTTGGATTGAATACTCTTTGCCCTGAAAACCTCGATAGATTTTGAAAGCGTAGGATAACGCTCTTTATTCTCTGCGATCTTGAGACGAAACCATGTTGATATAAATACCGGTGTATCTGGCCAAGGGTGACTTGTGGGGTAAGTCTGAAGATGGCACCATTTCTACATATGCATATGGTAAGCAGTCTGACAAATCTGAACCTCGAGGGACGCTGGGATTGATCATCATTACTTCAGCATTATGTCATGCTAATGATCACGTATAGTTCGGAGCCAACTGACGTAGCACGAACGCCATGTAAGTTGCGTGCCTAGAGTCGTGCTTCTAAACCTTCGTGTCTGGTTGGCTTTTGGCTATTTCTGATACCCATGATAGCCTCAATGTCGGGTTCCTTTACTCTTTTAGACTTATAAGATGAACCATTGTTGTCTAGATGTATCACGTGAGCTTATGAGTCATGCGGCATGCCCATCTCATCTGCACTAGCAAAGAAGCGAAATGGTGGAGTTACAGGACAGAAGGTCTGACATGAGTTTTCTGCCAATGCCATCTTCTATTGAACAACAATTCCTCATGGCGGCGGATAACTTCCACCTCTTCACGAGTTTCCCCACGGAGATTCAGGCTCTAATCTGGGACGCAGCTGTCCGTCCAGTGCCGGGCACGCGACACGTGCAAAGATTCATCATCACAGATCACTATTTCAACCATGAGAACCCGCGATATCCCATATCAGGCCAGTTTCTCAATCTCAAAACTCGGGGCGCTCCAAGCAGAGGCTACACGTTTACGCACGGCTACTCGCTTGCGGTACCAGGGGATGACCTAGAGCGCGGCTCCAATGACTCCGTGTATGCGCTAGACAGCGCGCTGTGGACAGCATGCAAGGGATCGCGGGCTGCTATGGAACGAAGATTCAGGAAAAACGAGTGGTGGTCGTATGTGAAGTCTCAGAATCATCCAAAGCGTCTCGCGACTCCGGGCGAGCATCTCGGCCAGGGCGGTGTCACTCATACGGCGTCGTACATCGATGGTGATGGGGAAATCAAGTATATCACCATAGATCCCGAGCAGGACCTCATCTATCTGGACCCCCGATATCTGGACTCGGTCGACTGGTTCCATCATTATGCTGGGGACTGGATACCTCTTATCGACTATAGAGATGAAAGAGACCCCGAACCGAAGTCGAGCTTCCTTGGGCAGAACATCGCCATTGATTATGACCCTTCAATGCTAGATGCGCAAGTTGGGCTATCGACACACTACCGCCGAAAGGACTTGGGAATGTCTCAGATGTCGTTGATTGATATGGTTGATGTGCTCCACAAGTCCGCAGCGAGGACACTATGGTTCATCGATCACAGGCTTCGGCGACTTGATCCAAGCTCATCAGCTACGGACGAAAAACAGTCAGCTACGAGGCCACAAGACGCGCGAGAAGTCTTTCATTCCGGCGACTCCGTACTCATCGAGGTCAAACGGGAGGACATGGGCTATTGGACCATAAACGTCGACCATGCATCCGATGGCGGAAACGGTTCTGTGTTTGACTTCATCGAACACCTGAGTCAGGAGACAAATTGGCGTCTGGAACTTGAAGATTCTGATCGAATACGCGTCTTGGCCTCACAAGCTGCGCCGGGACAGACGCCACGGCAATGGCTGCCATATACGAATATATGCCCTATGGACTCGTCGTGCGAGACTTGCGGTTTTAGAGAGCCCCCGCGGTTTATGCCTATCAAGTCATCTGGGAGAAGGGCCTCCGTCGATTCGGATGAGATGTTTCTGGGCGAGTTGAATCTGTTTGATTGAACGCTGTGTGCTTAGAACTGAGCCATGTACAAAAGTATTTGTTGATTGAATAGCTTGACTCGGTACATACAAAGGCTCCGAAATAAGAGATTCTCTGGGTAGCCAAAGCAAGAAATTTCACCGAGACAATGGATTTAGAGGAGATATAGAATGGGATTCTTGAACATGATTGTTGGTAATTGCGGAGTATTCTGCATTCTACGTGCTATCGACAGCAAAACCGCCGACATGGCTGATCCTGACGCGTCACCAACACGTTTCCTAAGATGCAGAGTGGCCGGTCCTTTCTCACGTGTAGTGGGAAACTATATGTCAACACAGGTTCCTCGAAGATAGCCAAATGTACAGCCGCAAGAAATGTCAAACGAGAAAGTGGGTGATATCAAATATTCTTTTCAATCCCTTGGAATCGCTCCACGCCGACAACCTTATATCACGGCCTAGTTCTCCCTTGAAGGCCATGTAGAGAATGATGCAACTCGGTCCCGCTCCGTCTGCGTCCGTCTCGTGTCCCGGCACCTTCGGCCATCAGCAAGGCCGCTTTCTTTGACCTCCATTTGTCTTCAACGCCCTGAAAGCCCTGCTTGATAGAGACAGCCTCCCACACGTAGTTTGTTCCCTCAAAATCTTATTGATAAAGCGGCAGTAAAGCCTCTATTTCCATTAGTCTGTACGACTCGGGGACCGATGCCCATGCCGCTACTAGCGCAGTACCCATATAGCTGGCTCCCAAGGGCCGGTAATGCTGCGTGGCTCCAGAAAGCAAGAGGACATATCACAAAGCTGCCGTGACAAAAGGACGAGGCTCTCGTCATCGTCATATACCCGGATAACACGATTGAGTGTGCAAGCGAGGGACAGCAGCATTGCAAAGCAGACAGTGTAGCCAACGCAAATTCTGTGAGTCCTCGGTGTTTCGTTGGGCTCGGCGACATTGGCCATGGATTTCTCAGCAATGGATTTCATAAACGCATACTCGGACAGGGCTACTCGGACAGGGCAAGACTGTAAGAGCAGAGTATCCGGTAAATATACTTTTCTGGATCCCTGAGGAAGAATGCGATATCCGCCACTGTCTCTGGCTGAATTATATGGATAGTTTGGCCCTTGATGTGACGCATCGGCCGTTTGAGACCATACCTCGCAGATTTGAATAAAGAAGACGGCAGCCATGATGTCAGTCGTACAAGCCTTGGCTAGGTCTTCCATCGCCTTTCTAAGGAGTGACACCGCATCTATGTAGCGAGCGAGTGCTTCTGGCGTGTAGTGCTTCCGGTGTAAGGTATTATATGACGCCACTAGAGCCGTCATAGTAGCGTCAAACACCGGGCTACTAGATCCCAGGTGGCGTGGAAGTTTAAGGGCAATGGGCCCATATGTGAAGAGATCAAACCTTACGTCGCCTATCTCCAGGATGGAAACTAGAGCACTTGTTGTCTTGGGGGCCTGATTGCTTGGCCCCGGTCTTGGCGACGTGACGGTTGTAAAAGCCTGCTTGGCTCGGCCGTTGACGACCTCGAAGTTCTCTGGCTTGAACACCAAACGCTTGGTACCATTACCGATGCAGGAGATCTACAGGCGTTTGCATCTACTACATATTGGCTTCTTTCCGTCACACTGAGAGGATTGTTCAGTACCGCTGATCTGCTGCACTCATAAAGACAAGCTGCACATCCTCTGCTGCTTGGAACTCCCGCCATTCTGGGATCTTGAGCGCGGAATGATGCCTTAAGCAGTAAGAGGCGTTAAGATGTGCACTGAACATGTCATAAGCGACTAAAGCCTGGCCTCAGAGGTACTCTTCTAAAGGCACGCATAAGATGATAATACGTCACGCGGCCTATCCGAGTGCTGTCAGCCTACATCCAAAATAACGGAGCAACTGATGCAGATGTAGCTAGACTGTATCGTGATTCGTCCAGCCAACGTCCTGATCCTGGCCTTGATCGGGGCATTGATAACACTTTACTCAATTGGGTTTCATGTTGCGCCCGTGGAGTTGTGGGCCTTTCTATCTCATTTTCAGCTCGTGTAAGTTGATTATGGAATGGAGAATGGAGAATGGAGAATCGTGATAAATGTCGGATCACAGCAAATAACGTAGTTACTAATGGCAGGGGAAGGCCCTTGTAACGAGGATTCAATCCAAATCTGTAAATAGTAAAGATAGAAGGAAAATGAGATTTCTTGGCTGTACTATCAACGCCAAGAAGCCTGGGCGTTGTCTGGCAGACTTCACCACGTCCGCACTTGGACGATAGCTCTCGCATAGTCCCACAATGTGTCTAGTATGCCACAATGTGTCCAGTAGGCCTTTCAATAGAGCACTTATTTACCGACTGACTTACTCCCCGGCCAGTCATAAGATTGTCAAAAGCTGAAAGGGTCCCGCTGAGACGAGACACTATTTCTATGTTAATTGCTCCCTGGCGTACATAATAAGCTCCAAACGTGGTTCCAAGGCCCACAGCATAGCCCCCTCAGCCTCAGCCCTGTATGTATGCATTGCCCTGAATCTGCATCGCCACTGTTGAGATACTGGTTATGGTTGGTCAAGATACCATGCAACAGATTAATGAAGCCAAATCCTGGTCGAGATCACCAATCATCTGGAAAAGGCTGCTTTCTGCGCTTGAAATGAATCATTCAGAGTGACAAATAGGGCTATGGAACTCCAACCGCCAAGTTTCACTGTGGGACGGATAAGCAAAGCTGCCTCAAACAGGTGCTATTCTTCTTCGAATGGAGAACAATAAATGGACAAATATATTTCTGGCTGGAGCACACAGCCCGAAACCGTCGTCTTCAAGTTAATGAGGAGAGTGCGAACACTTTGGGATTTTTGAGAGGCAATGAGGCCCTGATGGAACTTTGGTGATTATGACCATATCCATGAGATTTGGTCAGGTTTTTCTCTGTCGTCTTGGTTCAGATCAAGCTATAAGAAGGCCAGTGTTCCCTAGACATCCTCAACTTATTCACTCGATCATCATCACATCTAACACATCCGAAGCCTCTCGCCTCCGAAGCTTCTCATTCTTCCCTTTCTGAAACCAAAGCACGATCATAATCATACCGCACTTTCAAAATGTCTTCCAAGAGTTTCTTTATGGCTCTCCTGGTCTTGGGCGCTTCCGCTATGCCCCTGGATTCGGCTAAGGCGAGGGATGTCAAGCCCAGCCTCGGTGAGTCCTACAAGGCTCACGAAGCTATCAATGTTACTACGACCTTCACCGACGGTAGTGAGAAGCGGGACATGATTGAAGGAAATGCCGGCTTGGATAAGCGATGCACCTGGAACGACGGCCACGGCGATATTTCCTGGTAAGAAGCCGTTACGTTGCCGATGTGATCTTTATTGTGTATACAGGCTGACCGAAGACTGTTCTCACAGCGGCTACTTCAGCATCGTTCTGGATAAGGCAGAAATCACCATTAAGAGTAACGGATGGTACAGCCAGGGCCAGATCGATTGCAGAACAGACTGGACTACATTCACTAGCCCACTTCCTTGGACTGTTGATATTCACAAAGGCAATCTTTGCGATTTCACCTGGCCCGGTTATCGTTACGATAACGTCTGGATTAAATATGCAGACGACCAGCTGGATGTTCCTAGCGATACTCGCTGTGGCCCTGTTGGTCAATTGGACGTCAGCCGCCGCTGCATCATTGCTACCAAGGAATGAGTATATCACCCCCACAGCATTCAAGGATATGGAGATTTTGAATTGTGGGTGAAGGAGGTTGGGGCTGAGGATATTTGATGGACGTAAATAGTGTTACTCTGGTTCTGCTGTCTTCCTGTCACTCATTACATCTTGATGTACTTCATTCATCGAATGCACTCTTTTGAAACACCTCAGGTAAAACTCTCAGTCATACTTGCTGCGGAAGGGCAAGTCTTTTCAACTTTACAGTTGTTCTTCTTCTCGGGCCCCGGGGACCAGGCCCGCTCACCACGAACTCAGACCAATTCAGACAGTTCAGGCTAACATGGCAAGCCCTCAGTTTGAAAGAAATAAGGACGAAGCCGTCGTTATAGGTTCGCGGTCGTATGTTCTATGTGGTACTATGACTATAACTACGCTAGATAGTGTACCGAAACCCCTTTTGCAGTGCCCTTGCTTCCGCAATAGTGACGCCCTCCACCTGGGCAGTTTTTTCAAGCGCAGCCAACTCCTTCTGCGTGAGCGAGACTTCCTCATTTTCGAGCCTGGCTAGCCGCTTGTTCTCTCGGATCAGCATGAACCGGAGAACGGTCATAAGCGCGGCCGCAGCCGCAATAAGGCCTGCGCAGATACCGATGCCTGTGTAGAAGTATGGGGACTCCTTGTCCAAGTATGTGTACGGGGTCCAGATGGTCACGGAGTTTCCCAGAGAGTTAATTAGGGCAAACGCCGCGGCACGCTTGGCAGGAGGGCGGGAAATGACTCCAGCGATCCAACTCAGAAGGGTTCCGTTGATGTTCATCAGGAACATCATAAAGAAGAATGACGTATACTTCGGCCCAAACGCGTCGGTTGTCATGAATAGAATGAAGCCGATAATGGCTATAGCGACAGGGTAGATGCAGAACCAGTAGCGTGTTGTGAACCGATCGGATATGATACCATGAATGTAGCTCCAGAGGGTAATAAAGACGTGTGGAGGAGCAACTAGAAGCAGGGAGATGAATCTACTAAAGCCCAGAGTCCTCGTTAGAGTTGGAAAGTAGTAGCCGAAGCCCTGTGCGCCGGTGAGGCCCATATAGATCAAGGTCAAGATCCAGACTTTTGGGTCGCTGATACAGAGTTTAAGGCCTCTTAGTTGCGAAGCGCCGGTGCCGTCGTCGATGTCAGCTTCGGCAGCTTCAAGTGCGAGACGTTTGTTTGCTATGCCATAATTGTTAGCCAAGGAGAATAACTTCTATAGCTACGGAACCACTCACCGACATGCTTCATCTCAGGCGTCAGAGCACGCCAATTCTGCGGGAAGTCGGGTAGGAAGAAGCACACGGCGATACCAGCAGCGACAGTGACTGGATAGAGTTCGTCTCGTTAGCTTTCCGTCTACAACCCAACTTTACTTTTTTCTTCTTCTGGTTGGCAATTACCTGCACCCTCAATGATGTAGAGCCATCGCCAGGCGGAGATCCCTCGGGCATTGGAAATGCCGTCCAGAATCCCAGCCGCAATCAAGTTTCCAAATGCACCCGCGATCATGGCGCCCGAATAAAAGATGCTCATACGAAAATTCATTTCCTTCTTCGTGTACCATTTCTACCCGGCGACTGGTTAATAGAGGTCCGACTTTACGTCAGAAATCTTAGGAAGTTGTGGTGAGCATACCGAAAGATAGAACAATACGCCGGGGAAAAAGGGGGCCTCTGACAGAGACGGTTAGCAAGCAGGTGTTGTATAACTAGAAGCACGTAACATACCGACAAATCCTAGGATGAACCGGCAGACTACAATGCCTGCAAAGTTTTGCACGCCGGCGGTGCAGGCAGAGACGGTGCCCCATGCGATGGTAAAGAAGCCAAGAAACCAAGATGGCCGCCCAAACCAGTTTAGTAAAAGATTAGACGGAATCTGTCCTAGGATATAGCCCACAAACAGGATCGAAAGCCCGGTTTGGTATTGAGTCAATGTAAGACCAAGATCTTCCTCCAAGCCGGCAAGTCGGGCGGAGGCGTAGTTATTTCTACATAACGTGATGAGCTCTTGTTGTTCTTCCACGGTGCCTTGACAAGCTTACCTGTCGATCCAGTTCAGAAGGTAGACGGATATGATTAAAGGAAGAATAATCCAGTCAATTCTTTTCACAAGCTTGCGCTCGAGGACTTTTTCTTCCTCTGTGAGCTCTGCAATGTGCGTCACGTTTTGCTTCTCCACCTGAAGATCGCGATCGTTCACCATCTCTTCCTGGGGCTTGATGTCGGCCATCTTCGGCGATTCGGGATACGAATTTGGAAAAGAGGTGGTCCCCAAATCTAGGAAAGTAGACCTTGGCCTTTGGTGACGAGGTAGCAGAGAGAGCTTCTTTAGGTGCTGGTACACTTTATATTTTGGTCAATTGCTCCCTTGGTGAAGTCTTTAGCTGTGGACGATCCGGGG
The DNA here is from genome assembly GCA_014899095.1 of Fusarium buxicola. Classification (NCBI taxonomy): domain Eukaryota; kingdom Fungi; phylum Ascomycota; class Sordariomycetes; order Hypocreales; family Nectriaceae; genus Fusarium; species Fusarium buxicola. The sequence continues at coordinate 34,246 of JAAVUK010000568.1, forward strand.
CTAAAACTAACATGGCCACCAGGAAAGAATAACAGTGTGGCTGCTTGACGAAGAGGCTGTTATAACCGACCATCCATGTCCCCAGAATGAACCTGATCGTCGGAAGTAAACTCGGGGTTATGAACGCCCATTCGAGCGCTACTGAACATCCCAACACGAATGTCACTAGTGATGAAACCTGCTTGCGGGGTTGCGGGGAAAGCTACCCAGTGGTCGGTGTCAAATCACATGAGCTTGGCTATTATGCCTGTAGAGACGATCATCAGGCCATCGTCTGGCATTGTTTGTCATCGCTGATGGGTCCGGATAATGTCTACTGTTGCTTCAGCTCTCTGAGGCGCAGGGCTGAAGCGCATGTCCCGGATAAGCGCGCAATCGTTTGCAAACCCAACAAAGATGCTGACTTGAGCGCCCTTCATACTCAAAGAAGAGAACAGGACGATTATAGGTCATCTGTATTAGCTTACTTGAGTTTATTCTCAGTGCCATGTTAGTTCGAGGCCCCCTTGCCGACCGCACTATAATTGGCAGTGGACATGGCATGGTGAAGCAAGGTAAAGATAGGCCAGGCTCAACCGGTTCCTTTCGACATCAAGCCGACGAAGAAGTGAATGTGACAGATCACAAACTTCTTCGATTGCTAAGTGCCAGGTTCTCAAAGCTACTTGCTGGTTAGTACTGGGGTGAGGTCTCTGACACCATGAGAAGCCTAGCGCGCCATCCAGCTCACCGTCGTCCTCATCGACTTCGTGCACACTGAAAATAGTATTAAGCCGTAGGTAAGTAGGTGATAGACAGATCTACGCCGGCCAATATAGCATATGGAACAAAAAGTGGTCGCCTAGGTAAACAGCGCCCATCACCGACGGTCACTAGAAGGGCCTGGAAGCATCGGGTTTCTGTGCGGAATCGATGTTCATCTATTGCTCTAGCCCTGTAAGTAAGGTGCACTTTTAGCAGCAATAGAACAGGTCGATTCAGTCGGCAAGATCGAAGAGCTCCAGTCAATATATTTTGCTCAAGACCACCTAGCCCATGCCATCACTTGCCCTTGAAGCTGAGCACTGCCCATAACAACCATCAGGGTGTGAAACTCTCTTCAGATAGAGCCATGAAATCATTTACAGTCTCGAATTTGGCCACTCTAAAAAAATGCGGCCAAGAAGCATGCAGTGCCTCTGCTTCAAAATGCGTATACTTTTGAGCTCATACCGCAACCAAGAACACTTGAACTATATTTTCGTCAACTCCCACAGTTCTTTACCAAGTGTATCATGAACGATGCCGATCCATGGAAACATCCGGAATTCAGCCTTTGCTTCCTCCCATGTCTCGATCTTTAGCTCTTCCGCAATTCCTCGGATGTGCTTCACAGGTCGCTCGTCGACGATATCATCCGGCAACGACAATGTATAGATAAAGACAACCCAAAAGCACAATAAACGATAGTCATCCCCTTGAGCAAGCAAGGTATGACTCTCGACACGCTCTCGAAGCATCCTATGCAGAAGTCCACAGTTGATGCTTCGCAGATAACTCGTCGGCCACATCACCGTGGCTAGAAAAGCTAACAACCCCAACTGCCACACATCATCTAGTAAATCATGTGGCCTTGGTTCACTTAGGGGTGACAAATCTAATAGACGCTGCCACATAGAAATCAGCACGTCCTGGTACTGCAACGCTCTCATCGTCGCCCTTCCCGGCCGGCGACACAGTGCTAGCAGCTCACGCGTGACCTGCCGCAAGGTCTCACACATCTGGTTCAAAGGATACACGAGCTTCCTTGCAGCCACCGGCCCTGCCGCCGCCGCTGTAAGTCCCGCAGCTCCGTATCGAGTTCGCGTGCCTTGCGAAAGGGCGAGGTCAATGTCGGTGCGACAGATCTTGTGGAGTAGTGGACGGTTGCACCCGCGTAGCTCGGAGAGCCCGCCTGGACGGAGATCGAGAAGGCGTTGCAGCCCATCTAGGTGCATAGCACTCTTGGGGGGATCCCCGATGAGTTTAGAGTGGATAGCCAGAGAAACAACAATTGCAAGAGTTGAATCTTGTGCAGGTGTAGGTTGGGAGAGTCTCTGGTTGATGAGCCGGAGAGCTTGGGAGAAATGGCGGGTAGCCTCAAGGGTTTCACAATCTGATTTGCGGAAGAGGTTTATATATGTCGCCACCATGGCGAGCAAGCAGTGGAAGACTAAGAGCAGAGCTAAGTGTTAGCAAAGTGAGCTGGCTTTATGATGCTAGGAAAGGTTCCCTACAGGCCTTATCAGAGATCATGTATCTAAACCATGGAGCGTCTATCTCCTCGGTTGGTCGGCAAAAAGCTAGAGGATAGATAGCATCGCAAATCGCCGAGTGAACTGCATGACTTGATCAGCAGTTGCATACAGACTACAATAAGCAAAGCACTTACATTGATGGACCGTATACCTCATGGAAGAAGTAAACTGAACAGGAAAGGCGAAGTAGGTATACTCTTCGCCTGCGAAGGGGTTGGAAGATAGCCAGATGGCATCTACAGGTACAATCTCTGGAAACATCAACGGGTTGCCATTACGGTCAACGAGGGCATCGCCATCTCTTCCATCCTGATCGGAAATAGAATTCTTCTCATCCCTCTGCGCATCTCCAAAGAACCCACTCCCTTGCGATGATGCGTGCTTTCGTCCACGGCCTTGGATGATCCGCCCTAGGTTCTTGCCCTTCATCACATGGCGGCGAATGGCCTTGCGCGAGCCGGGGCTGCTGGCTGCATGGTCGTCGACGAAATGGAATCTCATGGCCACGTGAGATGATCATGAACAGGATGTTGATTGCAGGGGAGTCCTTAGCACTAGGTGATGTGAGGCTGAAGCCCAACGCAGAGCGACGGGGGACAGCGGCGAGATTGTGGCAAAGTTATGTTAAACTCCGCAAACCCCGAGATGGTGGGATCGAGTAATCTGCCATGATCCTGACAACCAGACACATTTTCCAACTTGACAATCATCGGGGTCAAAAGAATCGCCTTGGTTACTGGCAAGGATTCAGCAGCGATGATGGGATGGTCAAGGCAAAAGTGTGTAGGATCGTGTCGATGAACAAGGCTAGCACTCCAGTCGTCGAGCGGATAACCGACTCTTGGGCTGAAATCTGGTCTCGGTGTCCCCATTCGATCGGCTCGATAAATGAAAACCTGGTTTAACTGTTTTTATTAGTAGGTCTTCAAATATGGGCGGAAACCTTCGGACACTTACTTTGCGACTTGTAACGGCAACTTAATGTTGCTTTGACTGAGTGTATAGCCTGACCCAACAATCAAGAATGATAGCAACAGTAATCAAGAAATATATATCCTGCTAAAGGCAATCAAAGAGAGACAAGGTCTTGGGGGAAATGATAGGGTGAAGGAAGAGGGATGCTGATAAACTGAGAACAATCTGAAGATTCTCTCAAACGACCTCCCTGAGACTTATCCTCGGTCCAGAAAGATCTTATCCGAGGATGTAACACGGTAAGTCTCTGTCTCGGCCACAAAGCTGAGAGTTGGACCGGTGCCATTCACCGTGATTACTCGCCCGCCATTCCGTGTCCATGCTCGCACTGTTGTCTCGCTCTCGTAATGGCCGCTCATCTTCGAGTTGACAAATAATCGAATGATATCCATCTATGTGATGGCCACATTTGCATCCTTGTTGCGGTAGATGGTGTGGAGGCGTTTCGTCGAGGTGACTATTGGGCTCGCTGCGTCTTGGGAAGACTGGTTTCCTTGGTTCTCGCCAAGGGGTCGGCCCATTGTGGCTCCCAGTACGGGGTAGATACGCGTTCTCACTCAGCCCGTTGCACTCTCGAGTCCGAGAATGGCTGGCCACGTTCGCATTGTTCGCATCTAGACACGTGCTGACTGGATCCAGGCTGTCCCAGACTTCCCCGGACTCTTCCATGTTACTTCCCCGTCTTTAGTTAGCCACCCATTAAACAGATGTTGAGACAAGATGTGACATGGGGCGCATATGATGATGCAGCAAGCTTTGTGAATGGCTGAGGCCAGTTGGAACTTGAAAGCTTCATTAGAAAAGCTTGTAGCGCAGCATATCGGAGCTTCACCGAGAGGGAGGGCCTCGTCACAATGATGACCTCTAGAAACGGGGCATCAAACAAAGAGCGAACCGAACCTGGACCGAGGAAGCGTTTGTGAATGCTCCATGTGTCCGTATCTTTTAACTTTGAATGGGGAACAACAACCGAGCATAGCCAAGGTTCGGCATGGCAATATATGAAACAGGGCTGCTGGATCATGTTAGCCGCGAGGCTCGACTTAAGATTTAGGCATAGACTCGCCACTAGACGAAGCAAAGAGCTAGGGGAGCACAGGGCACCCGCCATCTCAGAGGCTCAGTCTAGGAAACAGGCGGCCACCCTCCAGTTCTAGGGGGGGTGACGCGAGGGAAGACGGCTTTATGCGAGCTGAAAATAGTGTTTGCATTGGGGCTCTGGGTACGTGGCTAGTGGGAAAGCCCAGGTACGGTCTGGGTTGGGGGTGTAGGTAGGTAGGAGGAGAAAGAGGGGGAGATAGGGAGGATAATGAAGCCCGAAATGGGGTGGACAAGAAGACCAGAGTCTTGACAGCCATAAGTTGTGCCAGAGGAGAAAGAGGGGAGTGAAGGCGTTTGTCAATAAGACTGATGAGTGAGAGAGCCAGGCAGCAAGGATAACTACTACTAACTAGGGAAATTCTCCCCGTGATGGATCGTTCGTTCCCCGCAATCTAGATTGCCGCAAAGTCAATAAAGTCAGATCCTTGCAGTTGGTGGTTGAAGACGAGTCCGTCCATTCTAGTCTCAGGCGAGGCCCGGATTCTCCGTATCACATGGCAGAGAGCCGAGCCCTACAGAGTCCCGGATTACTGAACGAATCTCCAATTACAGGGTTCTAATGAGACTGGGACTTTCGCAATCGTTCGATTGAAGGAAGCAAGACGTTGCTTTGACGACAAAAGAAAAGAGAGTGAACGACGGAAACTCAGGAACCCACGCATACCCACTCACACCCATTCGTGTTCGTCATCTGCAGATGCCACATGCTAGAAACGTGGACGTGGTTGCCAAGCCTAGAGAGCACGCGAGGAATGATGCACACAGACGCAAGAGGAGCATACAGTTTCTCTCAGTGAAGCTGCAATGACGCCCTGAACCAAGAAAAACGATCGACAAGCGCATCGCGGGCCATACCTAGGCCACGTTGTCACCAGCATCCAAGGCTGTAAAATGCATCGTCGCGCATTGGGATGGACGAGCAGGTGGCGGCGCCATCCGCCTGTCCGAGGGGTGCTAACCATTCGACTGCATGCGAAAGAGAAGGTATAAAGAAGGATAGAAGGATTGGAGAGCCAACCGTGAGTCAGGGGACGGCAAAGACCGAGCGAAACATGACAGGATTGGGTGAGATATCTGCCAAGGCGGTATGCGGTTTGGCTTTGGCATGCACATCCATTTGATAGACGTCGGAATGTAGTACGTGGTGTCTACGGACTTGGACACGGCCAAGGCAAGTACTCTGGTAGGGAACGGCATGGGTCGTTGAATAGCAACGATATGATGCAAAGAGGAAATTTTCGTAGATGGAGGGGGCGACGAAACGTGGTTATGCGAGCATCTTCCAGGGCATCTCAAACCCTCACAGGCTCCAGCAGTTGTTGAGGGTGTCGTGCTGAGCGGAGAAGCGAGGCAGTAGCGCAGGATGATGGTGCGATTTTTAAAGCACACATTTTTTGGCCAATCGAGAGCCAGGGAACCAAGTTTACGCACTCGCTCTCCAAAGGAGCGACATGATGCCAAGCCGCGACCAGGTCCAGAGCGCGCGCGAACCGGGATTGCATGTGCGCACCTTCAACGCCTCGTACCCACAGCGGTCAAAGCAGCGGTTACGGCTGCAGCTGCAATGTTTGTACACGGAGTACGTAGAGTAGGCAGAGGAAGAGTGAGGCACCTGGGGTTTGATGCCCGGGGCTGGGGTACTGGGGTTCTGGGGTCCTGGGGTAAAAGTTTGCGGAGTAATGGAGAGAAGAGATACCGAAGGCGTGAGATTGACATGTACATGTCAGATGCAGATTCCTGGGTTCGGTACTTACT
>JAAVUK010000569.1:0-21682 GCA_014899095.1 Fusarium buxicola
GGCTGTGGCTGTGGCTGTGGGCCATGTGGCCTGACGGGGGGGGAGGGTTGAAGATGGAGCGGAGGGTTGGGTCGATGGGCGTGTGCTTTGCGGGTGATGTCGCTGGCGGACCTATCTTGGTCGTCGTCGTCGTCGTCGTCGTTGTTGCTGCTGCTGCTAAAGGAGAGGATGTCGAGTTGAGTAGGAGGATCAGCGGGCTGGAAGGCAGGTTGCGCGAGAGGTCCCGGAGATGAGATGCCAGGAGCTGGAGGGCTGAGTGCGCCGCTGACTTTTCGCGGTGGGTGAAGAGGCTGGTGAGGAGGGAGGAGAAGTGTGTGATGACGATGATTCCGGGTTGACGTAAGGGGACCTGTAAGACCTGTATCGGCGAGAGGGCGTCGTCGTCGTCGTCCTGGCTATCCTGGATCTCGTCCACCTTGGCCGTCTCTTCTTGTTCGTCCATGGCTTCACCCTCCAGATCCAGATCCGCCAAAGCCTCCCACAAGCCATCCAGGTCAAACACGCAGGATAACATGACCCTGTCCAAACACTCTCTGAGCCTTCCCCTGACGTCTCCCTCGACGTCTCCCTTGACGACTCCCTCTTGTACGCCGCTCGCCTTCAGCTCAGCATTTACCGCGTCTCGCAGGCCAGACAGCATCACACTCGCCGGCTTCGGCGTCACAACTAGTCCTGTCGTCGCTCTGCTGTCGCAAAGCGAGTGGGCCAACGTCTGGAGACCAAGCTGCACCAACCCAAGTCAACAAGACCAAGTCAATAAGATAATCAAGTGCAAGTAACGAGCTCTCTCGGCTCGCAAGTCCTTACCTGCACGCCCATCTCTTCATCCTCTGCGCTGATCCCTACGACGCTCCCGCGCTCGAAGCCGCCTGATAATACATCCTCGTCGAGCCCTGCGCATCCAGTCTTGCACCCTCCCAACGTTACCGCTTCATCACGCCGACGAGCTTCTTTGTCGGCCAGCACCGACGCTGGAATAGGCTCCAGTGGGAAATGAGAGCTTGCCTGCGACGCAGGAGGCGGTGGTGACTCCATCGAGGCGTGTTGGAGCTGGGTTATTTATGGAGAATCAAATTCAACCATGGCTACCTCCAGTAGGCAACTTTCTTTTAATTATAATATTCTTCAGTCCGACGCCCAAGTTCATCAGCTTGCTGAACCCAGCCAATGACATCACGTCCGAGAACGGTCCACGACTGGAAATCACAAGATTCGTATTGTATTGATGCTGCTGCAATCAGACATCAAGTCCTGATTTAAAACATACAAAAAGTCTTCCTGAACAGTCTCCCAAATCTCTGCAATCCCGTATCCTAGCGCCTCGCCACGTTCTGCATCTGTCTTGGGGTTTTGCTTCTCTTTAATTTGGGTAATCTCCAAACCGAGGAACAGGCCGTTTTGCCTGGTCGTGTAATCCACGCTGCCGTCCCAAACCAACAAAACAAGACAAAAAGAAACCCTGACCTGCATGTGAATAGATCTCATATCATTGCGTTTTCATATCGCTTCTCTACAGAAGGATGCGCATGACCGAAGCTCTTGCTATGAGCCTCCGTAGCTCGACAAAGGAAAGACTCTGAATCCTGCACTGAGATGTATGTTGCATCACTCTCCAGCTCCTTTGGCGCTGTGTTTTCTTGATTCAGTATGGGCGGAGAGGCAGGCCACGCATTCCCATTCTCTAAGCGGTTACCATACCTCGACTGCCACCGGGTCGGCGCTCGGCTTACGTCAAGCAGTCGTCCGGCACTTGTCCTCCACTAAACGGCTGTCCCGGGCGCAGTAGCGCCGTTGCTAGGAACTTCCGGCCGGGGTCTTCGGCCCTTCAAGCTCTTCATTCGGCCCATGAACCCCAAGGGTTTGGCCGTGCCATCTTCCAGCGCTGCCATGGCGTCCGTTGTCGCCCGTCGCTCAAGCACCGCCCCCGCTCCCGCAGATGGGCGACGCGCCTGAGGAGGGCTGTTAGGCGACATGGCACCATCTCGAGGTCTCATAGTAAACGACTCCTCCCCCTTGCCAAATTCAGCAAAGAAGGGATTGTTGTCCGACCCGGTGCTTGCGGCTGACGGATAAGTATCCGGAGTGATCCTTGTGTATTCGCCGTTGATGCGGCCCTGCTGATTGTAGTCGCGTGGACCCTTGTTAATGTGGCGGATGCGCTGTGCCAGCGACTTCTTGCGCTGAAGACCGCCTTCCAAGTTCTCCTGTGCCTGCTCCGCCTGCTGACGCTGAATGACACTTCGCGCAGCAGGTGTGCCCTCCAGAAAAGTCGATGTTCCTAGGCCGTGGGTCTCATCGCCGTGTACGATTTTATCCCGGCCCGAGGCATCAAAGATGGGCACCTCCTTTCGGGTTGAGGGACCGCAGTAGCCGTTAGCCTTGCTTCCCATAGAGAAGTCCCGGAAGGCCTCGTCTGTAGCATGACCCATCAAAGCCGAATGGTCGGCCCGCGCATTGAGGGGTCCCGCGCCTCCAAGTGAGTTGTTGAGAGAGTCTTTGGGAAATGCTTGCATTGGCGCCCGTCTGGCGTTTTGACGGTTCCGATGTGGGTTCAGGGCATCGAAAGGCCCATCATGGTGAAAGACTAAACCTCGTTAGTACTCATCAGTAGCACCATGAGGGATAGAATGACGAAAACATACGTCCAGTTCCGTAGATGCTCGTCGCATCAAGTTGATCGATAATGTCCATTCGGCGGCTGGGGCGGCTGGACTTCTCCTTGTCGGTCCGATCACCTCGACCGCGGTCGCGGTCACGGTCACGGTCACGGTCGCCTCTATCGCCCCGTTCCTTGCCATCCCCACGACGCTGTCGTTCGTACTCACGGCGTCTAGTCGCCTCGATCAGACGCTTCTCCTCATCCGTGAGCGGACGCGCATCCAAGTCCATCAAGGATGATTCAGAGTTCCGTCGCTGTCGGCGCGGCGGGGCTCGTCGTTGGGGTGAGTTGGGTTGCGGTCGGGGGCCAGGGCCCTGCATCTTTCGAGCGCGGAGAGCCTCCTCCTCCTGGGAGCGCGTAGGGCGGTGGTTGCCGTTTTGAGGGGGCGGCACTTTTTCGCCTCGTCGTGGTGGACGATCCATGGGTCGGCGGGGACCTGGTTGCTTCGGTCGCTCGCTCGTGGGGTTGTCGTCGAGCTTCAAGGAGTCCTACAAAATAGCCAGTTAGCATCTCGCCAAGCGATTGTTTACGGAAGCGCTGATTATATAATAATAAAAATTTGCCATCCGAAGAATAGTCAACTTATCGACTGGCTGGAACGAGTGGCCGGTAGTAAACACGTACAAAAATCTCCTCGGCGGATAGAGACTTGGAGTCAGAGTGCGATGACATGACACCAGGTGACCTCAAAGGCTGCGGCGGTTGACCGAAGGGTTGATCGAGGAAAGGATTTCGCGATAATGGTCGTGGTGGAGGGTCGTCAAAGGGAGAGGCGGGTTTGTTGAAAAAGAGAAGGTCGGCACTGGCAGGAGATGGAGCGCGGTTGCGGAAGGGATTGTTGGAAGATAAGTTGAGTGTGAGACCGTCGGATTGGTCAGGACCGGTGTGGCCTGCTTCCAAGAAAACCATCAGCTGGTAGCCAGACAAACGGAACGACAACGGGCGCATGCATGCAAATGACGACGACAGACGGGCCAAGATGAAACAGACAATCTCCTCAACATGACACAAGATGGCCGCCAGCCAAGTGGATCGGACAGCAATCTTCTGGTGAGTTGTCTGCCAAGTTGGCTCGCACCCGGTTCCGTCTCCCCTACCTCATCCAGTCCCCTTTGCTGTCTGGATTACAAGCGCCAGGCTGGGGCAGGAGTTGGGCGCGAATCCTGGCGACGACTCGATAGGGGACGCATTTGGGATGGGGGTTTTGTCGCAGATCACATCAAAGCGAGATCAAGGGGCGGGCGCTTACCTGACTGGAACGACTGAGCAGTAGACATGATTGCAAAGGGGTCAAGCTCGGGCTTGTGTTTCTGATTTGAAGATCCCAGGCGAGGATGCGGAGCCAAGCGACGGAAGGTAATAAAAAAACAGCCAGATGGTGCCGTCGTTGTTGCAACGCAGAGCTGAACAATGCGTCAGGGGTGCAATGCGAAGCTGAGCAAGAAGGAACAGGAGCAGTTCGCTGAGAGCTAGATAGCGAGAGCCGGTCGTGGTAAAGTACGTAGCTTGGAAAGGGTTAAATTCCTCTGGCCTAGGAGCCCAGACCTAGCGTCATACCAAGGCGACAAGCACCACACTGTACGCCACTCAAAAGTGCGAGTTAGATCCCCGTCAACTCTGTCTGTCTGGTCAGGTCGTCGATGAACGGGGCGGGTCAACAAGGGCTCTTGACTATGCTGGGTCGGTGGTCAAGGGCCAAGGCCAAGGGCTTGGAAAGGGGCTGGCTCGTCTGGAAGAGGTACGATGATCGCCCGACCGGCGGAACCTGGGGAGAGGCCTTTGGTTGTGAGCGTTGGGGTCCACGACTAGGACTTGGGCGCCTAGATTCCGGACACGAAGTAATACTGTGTCACCGAGTGCGATGTAGACTCGGGCCTTTGCAGAAGCTGTTCAAAAGAGCTGGGGAGCTGGGAAGTCGGCAAAGGAAGATGCTGGCTAAAGGGTCTCCGATTTGCGGGTGGCCGGCTCGACCGCTCAGGGTCAACTGGTTGGCGACTCGTCAGCGCGTCAATCGGCGGGGCAGGCCAATGCAGCTTGCGACTGTCGAGCTTGGGCAGGCCTGCTCAAAAGGCGGGACTTTGGCAGGGGTGGTGAATTGGCCACTACGACGATGCCGTCTGACAAGGGTAAGGGGTAGCAAAAAAAGCGAAACCAGGGTCCAGGTCGGCTCGATCGTTGAGAAGCCAAGGGGTCGAGAGCGTGAAGCTATGAGAAAGTTGCAACTCAAGGACCTCAGGTTTCCGGTGCTAGGAAATGAGTAGTTCCGGGTAAGCCGCAGCTGAAAGCGGGAGTGAACAAGAGGGTGACGGACCGGACCGCCTGGGTTCGAGGAAAAGAAGGGTGATCTCGGCTCGATAGGCGTAAGACGACGTAGAATCAGGCTCAAGCCTCGAATTGAGGGTCCGAGGCAGTTTCCGCTCCAGGCTCGATCTCGAGTAAGCAGATTCGAGAGACAAAGCGAAGAGGACGGTGAAAAAAGAAGATGGCGATGGATATTTGGTGAGCGATATGCTGCCGTAAGTCGGTGTTGGTGAGTTACTGGGGTCGGGGTCCTGTGGTCCTTGGTGCAACGAGGATGAGATGATGAAAGGATTGGATTGCAGTCAGTCAATCCGCGCGCTTTGCTCTTCTCTGTTGGTTAGGGAGAAGAGGGAAACAATAAGAAAGGAGCGGTCGACGGCAAGCCACGAGCCAGAAAGCGAGTGTGCGGAGGTGGAAGGTGGAAGATGAGAAGGAGCCGAGGAGAAAGAAGGACCAGGAGAAAGGAACTTGAGTGAATCGAATCTACTAGGTAGGTACCTTACGGTGTGCCTCAACCTGATGGAACAGGCAAAGATCAAATGAGGGATACCTTAACGGGTCGGTGAATACGGTAACGAAGGTACCGACCCTTACTCGTCAATATTGCCTCCAGACAGCAGCATGACAGGAGAAAGCCCCCAAAGACATGGGCTTAGCTGAGCTGAGCTGAGCCGAGCCGAGCTGAGCTGGGTCCGGTAAGCACCTATTTTTGCACTTTTCTTTTCATTAACTTACAGTATGCACCTTGCAGCTACCTACCTACTAAGGTAGGTACGGATACAGTACAGTACAACGAAGCCTTGTTTCGACGGCGTTCGACGCAGACGGTCAACTACAAGTCCTCCACGAATAACATGTATCAGCGCAAAGACGCGGGGATACGGATAGAATGGAACATATTATCCGTAGGGTTAGCATATGTCTTGTTTACATTCCGCCATGTTCCCGCCTCCCATTGTCTCTCAGTCAATGTCTCGGTCTTTATTTAGTTCTACTATAGTTGTCGTGGCGTCAGATGGCCTTGACTCTTCCGGCTTCTTAGAATGGAACTCTAACCCTGCGGTAGAGAGAGGCTCCAGGCTGGTGGGTAGTGGATAGTGCATCACGACCACGGGGCACGGGGACGCCTTCCACCGCTAAAAGTGCACTGAGCCGAGCCACTAAAGCTGCCGTGGCGCCAGTGATCACAAGGAGTGCCTAGGACGTTCCCCTAGGTTATTGGCGGTATTGGAAGGCTGCATACGCGATGAAGTGCCCCTTTCCTTTTCCTTTTCCTTTTCCTTTTCCTTTTCTTTTCCTTTTATTCTCTTGCTTCAGATCAGCGATTAAATTAGAGGCATACTGCTACAGGAAGCAAAAATACAAGACGTAGCGCGCCAGAGTCACAGCAAAACATCATGGACCTGACAAAACGACGTTGGGAATATTAAAAGATCAGCATTTAGCACCCCCTGTTGAGGCGGCCGAATGCAAGGCCCCCTCCCCCTTAAAGCTCCCCGCTAAACCCAAGACGGTCCATCTGGAGCTCCCCTCCACAGCCCATGGTGGGTCCACGACTTATGTAGAAGGCATGACGGGATCCACGACTCCATGACCCCTGACGCCAGCACCAAAACCCGAGACCTTACGGATACTCCACAGCTAACAAGTGTTGCAGCGCAGACCCCAGCGCGCGATCATGGCTCAAATTTACTTTTTGTCCCTTCCTTATCATGTACAGACGTCAGGAAGTTATCCGATCCTGCGGTGCAACCGTTGGGACACCAAGATCGCCATGACAGGCGGCCAAGAAAGCGCTGTTTTGTTAGTCAGTCATGTCTCGGCGTCTGCAGAAACTGCAGTCTCCCCCTCAAGACATTGATTGGATGGGCAAAGGCAAACTCCCTGGCAACAATAAGGACATATGAGTCTCTCAGTCTCAGCCCCAGGGCCCCATGTTGCGTCATGGTTCTTAGAGATACCAACCACCTCATGTTGAGCATCTCCTTTCCCAGCCCAGCAGGACATCCATGGATGGACTCCAGAACCAAATTACACTCTCGTCGCATCCTCTCCGGACTTGGCTGGCGTGTTGACTGGGGAAGGAAACCATGTGCCATACAACGGGTCCTCATCTAACCAAGCATCGGTACCTTTCTATCTGCGGCCTACCTACGGAGTATCCGTACCTGGAATACAGGCATCGATAGTACGCATACTCTGTACGCCCTTGTACAACGTTGACTTGACAGCAATTTCCCAATTCCCCATGGATACCAGGGGCCATTGTTTTCCTTTCCTCTACATATGGATGTTCGCCCGAGCAGGGAAACCTCGGTGAGGGCAGCAGCATATTTTCGTTCCATGGGCAGAGAACCTCCAGCTCCAGTGGGACAACGCCTCTCGGCCAGCCGCCGGCTGCGGCCGATCCTAATCAGATTAGGGGAACCACTCGCGACGGCAACGCAACCACGAGCAGCTCACGTCCGGGAAATTGAATCAAATTGGATTGGTGCGACTCAAACCGGAAGCAGTAGAGTACGAAGTGTCGTGGTGCGCTCGAATAGGCTCCGCTACAGTGCTAGTCATGCACAAAGGACCCTAGATCTCAACCCCACACTCGCCAATACCGCCACTCGCAATAAACTATGCGATAGCTTCATCTAGAAAGAGATCGGTCCGTTGCTTGAAGGTCGTTCTTAAGTGGGAGAAATTACTTTTAATCTCCAGATCTCCAGCCCCACCCACTTTCCTTTCTCACTGGCACTCATTGACGAATGACGATGCATCCCCATGCCCTTCTGCTCGGCGGTGAATCTCGGGTCGAGCTGATTACCAGGGCAGCTTGAGTGGTGTAGCCAAATCCTTCCCCAGAACGGCCTCGGCAGTCCCAATGTCTCCTAAATAAATAAAATAAGCATTCGTTAGCACCATCTCTGTGCGAACCGTTTCCGCGCCTATCATCCGTAGGTTGTCGCGACTTACTCGGTCCTCGCGGGGCCCAATACTCTCCCGTCTTGCTCATGTCCAGCTTGTCTGTCCATTCAATCAGGCTTGTTGCCGCCTCATCTGGTGTCACAGCTGCTCGTCAAAACACGTCAGCAATCAAGAGCACATCTCGTCAAAAGGGGGCCACTCTCTCACCTCCGCCTTCGTCCCAGTACTTGTCAAACCCAACTCCCTTGGTCATGTCGGTCCGCATGAAGCCCGGATGGATGATACTGACAACGACGCCCTGCTCTCTCAGGTCCAGGCTGAGTAGTTTGCCGACCATGTTGAGTGCAGCCTTGCTGGCATGGTGCGCATAGTTGCCGCCGCCCTCCTCGGGGTGTCGCAGTGTGATGCTGCCAGATTCGGAAGACACGAGCACCACCTTGGACCCCTCGTGCAGAAGACCCTTCTGCACGAGCTGGTGCACGATGAAGACGGGGGCGATGGAGCTGGTCGTGTACATGCGCTGCTCCTCTTCCCAGTTGGGCCCTTTCTCCACGCTTAAATCCTCTGTTGCGAAGTACCCAGCCGTGATGATCTTTGCTTGTTTGTCAGGCTTCATTACACTCAAGGTAGTCTTATATATTGTTCAACCCACCACCAAATCCAGGGGTCGAGAAGGATGCAGGAGGCTTGCAAGCTTCTCGCCCACGTTGGACTGCGTTAGGTCAATGCCTGGAAGCCATGTCACTTCCTTGGGAAAGCCTTCAGGGCTTTGAGACGACCTCGTTGTACCGTAGATTGTGTTTCCGCCCTTGGAGACGTATTGCTTGATGAGACTGGCCCCCAGGCCCCGTGTAGCGCCAGCGATGAGGATGGCTGACATGGCTGATGATAGAAGGTTTACGTTTCTGTGTTCAGTGACAGCCAAGTCGGTCTCTTGATGATGATAAAGTTACTATGGAAGCAGGTACTCTCCTGCTCGTGCAGACGAGCCGTTTGACGGCTTCGGTGATGTAATGGATCGTGATCGCGGGGTACCTGTACGGAGTACCCAACGTTAAGGTAGGAGATGCACCTAAGGTACCTACCTACCTATATCTATCGTTCCGGGCTTTTATCAATGTCTATTATTCTGGGCTGAACATTGACAGAGCTTTGGCGACTCCGAGACATCGCTTCCTCATTCCCCTTAGCAACAGTCTCAAGTTCCTAGCCTAAATCACCTTTGACGTGGCTATGACGTTCAAAGGTCCTCATTTCTCAGGGGCCGAACGAGACTGTCTCACCTTGTGAGCGCCTCGTACCATCCGAGTGCCGCATGTCTCTCTCGTCCCAACCTCAACATACAATGCCAACCATCATTCCAACGCTTTTACAGGCAGATTCCAGCCCATGTTTCAAAGTGCACCAGATGATGCAATCGCTTACGGGTCGCTTACATGTGGAACAACTCGCACGACTGCATGCTTAGCCCAAGTGCCAACGTAAGGAAATGTGATTATAGAAGAACCCACAGCTGAGCAAGAAGCAACCAAGCTATATCGTAACTGGACTTCTATATCTTCACTTCACTTGCTCTCCTTGTTCTTCAAATCTAGGGCAACCTCTGCCGTCGAGGAGAACCCGGATGTTACGGACGAGCTCCTGGTTGATTTGAGGAGTCCCGGTTATCATGTTTAATGGCCGACGTGGGTTGCTTCAATCAGGTTGAAGGCATACATGGACCATCATCGGTTCTAACGATCGGAGCACATATCATCCAAAAACAAGGATACTTCCGACAATACATTGATTGCCATCTACCTACCTACGCCCAGATCCATATTCACGTTGCGCCATTAACCCTTCCAAGATCCCGTTACACTCATCTGTGCTCCCCTTGACCCTGACTCCTACACAACACATTCGACATGAGGGGCACCATCAAACATCTACATTTCGTTCCGTGGTTTACAAGCCGTCTCTTACATGAAACCCCAGCCTTCATAGGGAGCAACACATGGTTTTAGCCCTCAAACTCCACCACCGCTGTTCCTCCCGTCGAGGTGGCCGTGCCAGCGCGTGGCCGCCCTTCGCTCGGAGCAGCGTCCAGCAAGCTCTGCTCCGGGGACTTAGCTGATGCACCAGCTTCTGCATCTGCTCCATCTAATAGGTCCCTGTCCGAGCTCCTCACTGACCGCCGTTCTATATCTGTGCTCGTACTTGCAGGTCCCTGCCTCATGCCAACTTCGACTCCGACATCGTCGTCGTCGTCATCTTCGTCATCCTGCCGCTGTCCAGGCAGAGCGTTCTTCTCGAGCTCCTTCTGGGCCTCGTCCATACGTCTCCTAACCTCAGTCGCCACACGCATTCCATCTGTGACAATGTTGTCGAGTACGCCGCGAAGGCCACGTCCCGCTCCTGCAGGGCCGGCCGGAGGCGGAGGCGGAGGTCTAGCGCCAAAGCCGAGGCTGGAGAAGGTTGTAAGGGAGGGTGTCGATGAGGAGGGTGTAGCGTTTGGCAGTCCTTCAATAATGTGGAAGGATGTCGGGAAAGATGATTCGAAGAATTGTTCGAGCAGCTCGTCAGCAAGAACGACCATGCGGAAGGTGGGTAAAGTGAGATGCAGAGGATGCGCAGGGTCTAACGCCGCATTTGCTGCCTCGGACTTTGCCTTCGACACCCTACGTCGCGACGCTGTGTCCGTATCATGAGGAGTATCCAGAGAACTCTCGGTTGAGAGACTAGGCTTCTTGGCCTTTGTAGGTGTTGCAGTTGGCGACTCGAGGCCCAAAAGATCCTCACCGTCATCCTCATCACCAATCGCAAAGGCGTCGTCATTGGAGGCTTCGTCCTCTGGCGTGGCTGGAGCCTCCTCATTCTGTCCACTGGCGGGGTCGGCGTACTCAAAGCACCGTCGAATAAAGGCACTCACGCTTCCCAGGAATCGCTCGTTATTCGATACGCCGGGGGGCAGGCTGCCCTGCGATTCATGGCTACTCGCCGCATCGCTTTCCAAGGCGCTGGAGGAGCTGGGACTTAACGTTCCTTCAAGGCCGCGGCGCGAAAGGAAAAGCAAGGCCTCAGATATCCTCAGGATACCCTCACGATCTACTTTACCATCTTGGTCATCATCGTAGAGTTCAAAAAAGTACGTGATTGTGCCCATAATATCACGCTTGCCTTTGATTTGTGCCAGGCCTGTAACAACGTTCTGGAGGGTCAAGGCAGAGGTACCGTCCACGTCCCACTTCTTGAACAGGCGCTGAAGAAACTCGTGGTCGGCAGGCTCATGGCCCGCACCCCAGGGCGATAACATATCGGACGGCCGCCTTGCACTGTTGAACATTCCATGCCGGTCCTCATGATTGCTATGCCGTGTGGCACTGGGTGAGTCGGAGTAGGCCCACTTCGCCATGCAAGCAAGGAACTCGCGGAACGCATCGTAGTCCATCAGGCTCGTGCTTGGACCCAAACCCACACGACCCTTCTCGACCTCATCATGATGAGTAGCAAATAGCTCTGATGCTCGCGTCCTGCTTGCTTTGACCCGGCGCAGCTTTTCTTGCTGGATCATGAGATCTCGCTGTTGTCGTTCGTACAAGACGTTGTAAAAGCGATCATAGAGCGATCCGAGCTCATCTGTGCTCAGCAACTTGCTGTCAGGACCCAAGTTACGAATGGCTGTCCTTTTGGCGAAGTTTTCAATGTTATTGAGAACGGCGTCCTTGTTCTTAAGGCGCAACTCTGTGATGCTGCTGTGAGTGATGCCTGCAAACTCCTTGAACGCCACGACCATGAGTTCCTGAAATCGCGTCACCGCTCGCAGCTTTGGGTTCTCTGACTTTGGGTGCGCTGATTCATCTAGTCGGGAGAAATACGCCTTCAAGACGGATATAAAGGCACCGTCATCTGCGGCATCGAGTAACTCTTCGCCGTTGATTCGCAAGATCGCCAACCCAACCTGAAACAAGACCTTTGGCCCCTCAACAAAGAAGACGTCCAGGACGCGGAAAGCGAAGACAAGGGGCATTGAGTTGATATAGAGCGACAGAAACCAGGGAAGCGATACAACCGACAGCTGGACGTCGCTCTTGACGAGGTGCTCCCAGAGAATGGGCATGGTCCGTTCGACGAGGGACTCGAACACCTTCTGATCGAGGAGGGTGCCGTACATGGTTGTCGAATAGTATCCGGGGACAAGCCTATCGCAGAGCGCAGAAAGGAGGAAGAACGCCTGTGCTTCAGACATGTAAATAAGCAGCGCGGCCACGACAATATTCATGGCTTGACAATATCCAACATCGGCATTGACCCAGCTATAGGCTGTCAGCACCCGGCGCAGACGACCAATGCCATCTTCACTCTGGAAACCGGGATACTCGGGAAGACTGCGATTGAGGTCCTTTTCGATCTCGTCGATAGCGAGTGACTCCTGGCCCTCGAATTTGGTCAGGGTATCGGTGTAAAGGGCTGGATTTTCCAGTCGCAGGTAGATAGAGCCAGAGGTGAGCTCCCAGATCTCGCCCCTGAGCCGGTTGGGCAAACCCACACGAATGAGCTTGTGGAAGGTCGGCTGACGAATCAAGGTAAAGTTTCTGCCGTTATCCCGTAGGTATTCTGCCCAGAGGCGCATCTTGGCCCTATCACGCAGCTTCTTGGCATCGCCAGGATATCGAAATAGCATTCCCAAGCCAGCATCTGGTGGCGAAACGTTCTTCCTGTCTTCCGTTCTCAGGAGGTGCTCGGAGTAGCACTCGGCGACGACCCGTCGCAGCTTGCCTACGTTGCCAACGCCTGCCCTGAGACCCTTTTTGAGGCCATCGCAGAAGCGTTCGCAGGATTGCCTGGTACCGGCGAGGTGGATCGTGATGCGCTGTTCTCGGGCATCTTTCTTTTCCTTGGATTCTTTGTCTTTGGGGCTATCGCTGAGGAGGCCATTCCAGGTCGAAATAGCAAGTGCAAACTAGAATAGGAACTTGGGTCAGGAGATGGAGCGGGTGCGAATGCAAGGATCGTGCAAATACAAACCTGGAAGTTCTGGCTGTTTAGGCGCTCAACCCTCCGAATAGCACACAGGGGAAAGGTAAAGCCATTGCCACTTGGGCCTCCGCCGTGGGTCTGACCGGTGAAAGCGGTCGAAGTCGAGGTGCTGGCAGACTGGAGGAAGCTGGTGGGAGTTGTCGAGAAGCACATGTAGTGCTCGGACAGATGCAGCTTTCCAGCATAATGCCATCCTCGATCGTGATCCTTATCGCCCTGGGTGACGTTGGAGGGTGGGACAGTAAGCTCAGCGTTGATCTCGTAGAGGGGTGTCTGGGAGGCGGGGAGGCGGAATTGGCTCTGGAAGAGAGACGACTTGGAGGGATTTCGGTCAGAGCTGGACAGATTGAGCCCTTGGGTGGGATCGATAAGCTGCTGTGCTTTTTGGACGAAGTTGGTCAGGTTGGAAAACATGGCTTCGGTCAGCGGCGCATGACGGGGAGGGGATGCGGTCGAAGGCGGATGAAGGAAGGGCGGACAGGGGAGGCTGCGGCTGAGTCGGAGAAGGGAGCGAGTGGAGGAGGAACAAAGGGAGCGTGACTGAAGGCGAACAATCGTAAATCAAAATCGGGCAAGTAATATAAGGCGAATGGAGTTGAAACGGGTCGTAGAAAGTGTCCAGCGTCGAAAGGCTGAAGGATGAAGAGGTTGGAGGTTGGAGCTGCTGTGCGTGCGTCAGGCCCAGGAGGATCGCCCACCCAGATACGGGAGTTTGGCCCTCCACCACTGGCCAGGCAGTTCATCCAGGGTCGCGGGGGGACACCACAGGGCATTCCTCCACTATGAGCCGCTGTTAGTGGCTACCTACCCGGGCACCCAGTAGTTGGCTGGCAGCGGCAGTGGAGATGAAGCGTCGGGTCTGTGGCTGGTGACGGCAAACAAGTGGCTCGAGCTACGACGACTTGATTTACCCTAGGTACCTTAGGTATCGCAATCATTCATGCAGTTTCTTCACTATCATAATTCATACTTCTACGAGATAATTCTTCCATAACCGTCCCCCCGGCCCTACTTGAAGAGTTTCAATGTGCTTTATTGGTCTGCAAGCCAACAGGAACTCCTCCTCTTCGTTCTAATTTTGCCCTTTTATGCACTCACTCATGCTATGCACTGCATGAGTCTACTATTGATTCGCGTGACCACTCAACGGCAGCCGCCCGAATGACAATCACATCTCACCTACACCGTTATACGGCAATTGATAGTTTCCAGAATGTTCTAATGCTATAGTGAGTTTATCAATACCATTCCTGTATGAAGGGTTGCGTAATCATTAATGGGCCATGCGAGAAGTATAAGAGCACCTGGCAAAAATGGGAGCTTTCAATGAGGATGATATGTATGTAAACTCGGAACGTTACGTCTTAAGCCCGGAGAAAAACTAGATCATCAACTACATCACGAGCTTAAATGCTCGCTTCATGGGCATTGGTAATTAGGATTCGAGATAAAAACTCTGACTTGACTTGTACTTGATGGCAGGATTGACCTATGTAGACACGCGCAACCCGCATTATCCTTCACGTCTCATGGAGGCCTCTAGACGGCGAAGCCCACTGGACTGTATGGTCAAAATGATCAAGAGGTTCGTGCCTAAGCTTTGTAAGTACAGTAGTAGGGCAAGGAGAATGACCCTGGCCGGTACTGTGAGAGACGTGCGTCCATGTCTCCTCAGACACACTGAGAATTGCCTGGGGATCCTAGCATCTAATACCCGAAGTCGAGTTTGAGGAGGGACCCTCGCTTGAGAGTTGAATACCTATATTCATGCTGGTTTAGTTCTCCTTGCTGCGCAAATGATATCCTCGGAGGCCTTGGTAGTCAGAGTCTGGAAGAAGCATGGACAAATAGATAACGGAGGGGACCTGTCTTGGTCATAGTGCGTACTGCTGATTGCTCTGATGCTCGTCAAAACTTTGCAACTATCTCCGAAACCTAAGGCCAGGATTTTAACATAGAATATGACACTTTCTCAAGGATATCAAGGACCAGGCGATGCAAGAGTCTATCTTATTATATGACCCGTCTCCGGCACCCAGGCTGGAAAATCCCAATCCCCTCGACAAATGTCAGAAAGTCAGTTTGAAAGCGAGTATATAATAAAGAAAAAATCCTCTGAATCCGTCCATCCGTCCATCACCTTTCATCTTCCCTTCATTCTCACACACACATACTTGCAGTCATACTCGTACTCTCATACTCATACAAACACCCACACTCACGACCTTAATATCAATCTTACACTTACAAACACACGCACGCACGCATTTGCAAGGTAAGCCATTCTTTCAGTTCACTCTTGTCTACGAGTTAGCCTATCCTTTTTGCCCTCGTGTTGCTTTTCCCTATTGTCCTATCCCTCCTGAATTGTTTACTGCCGCCTGCTAACATTCTTCATAGATGGGTTGCGGATCGTCCAAGTGCTGCGATAATGGTGGGAAAAGGACTGGGCAGTCCCGTCCGGCCGCAGTAAGACGCCAGACTCCTTCTCAGCAACAAGGGCGCAAGCAGCAGCCGGCCAAGAATGGTCGTCCCTCTCGTTATTACCAAGGCCCCCGGGACTCCGGATCTCGCGTCTATACAAACTATCGCCCCCCTCAGCAGCGGCAGAAGAGTCTAGGGACCCGGGCCATGCAGGGTTCTAGATCATCGAGATACTAGAGCTCCCGGGGCAATAATAGATTTCAGGGTGTCGGACATGAAAGCCTCTTGAGTTTCTTTAGGAGGTTGTTGAGACCAGTGTCTATGTTGTTGAGGGATCACATCCCGAGAATTACCTAGAGTATGGTTAAAGCTGGTTAAAGGCGTTCAGGATAGTATTGGGGTGGTGTTCTGGTGTTTGGTCTTATTACAGTCGGTAACATCAGTGAATGATGGATTACGACATGGTGCATGGCCAGATGGCTCCTGGGCGCTGGTGAAGTCCAGCTCACGATCATCCTGAGTCGTCATTTAGCAATCGAGTCATTCAACTTGAATAAGCGTAACGTGTCCAAATCATGAAGCATGTGCACCTCAACGTATAGGTCAACTCATTGAATGCTTCATTATATGAATTCCTGATTGGTACTAAAGTTTGAAGACGCTTTAAGCATGCAGCAGGCCGCCATATTCATCGAATAAAGCCTTTACTCGGTGATCTAGTTTGTCCATGAGATGATAGACAACCATGGGGGTAGTCCGATTGATTGTAGTTTTTCTAGGATCCAAACCTGTTGGAATTCTTGAGCGCTGCGATGTGTAGTAGTTAATATCCTCGCACTATGCTCATATATTGATCTTTCCTCCCCATGTTCTTCTTCGCCACTAGTCAGGAGTGCTACAAAGTTTCTAATGTGCGTATTAAAAAGTACCTAGTACGTTTACCTTGGTGAAGAGAATGAGGATGCATGTTCGGCTTTGGTTACGAGGAGGGGATCGGAGTGGGTGTTGGTTCCCTCCTGCTCCGTTTAGCTCTGAATTGAATGGGTTCGTTGAAATCCACTTGATGCGTGCTCCAGTGACGGAAATCAATAGACGGATCAAGATTTTGTGTCAGGCAATTCTATTGAAGCGAAAAATGTTTCCTAGGCTTCTCAATGAACGTGGCTTATATACAAGGTTGGACCTTCCATCCGTCGTCCTATTACTTACATCCAATAGATAACTAATATACTAAGACTGGACACTCCGCACTAGGAGCCTAGGAGGTGCCGAGTCATTACTTAGGTACACCGGCTCTTGGCGGAATCATCAATGCCGAGGTGTCCAGTTTACTCCGTCATTTTCCGCAGCTCAGATCTGACGTGCATGGTAGGTAGCTGGGTATGTACGTACAGTGGTACGTTGGGGGATTGTCGGCCAATACTCCGTCATGGCTCGATCGATAGGTTGATGGTTACGTGGGGGTTGTCTCTGGAGTGACATCCGAGATCCAGGATCCAGGATATGAGGGAGGGATCCAACATCTTGATAGACTGTAGCCGATATTGAATGTCTGACAGCACTACGTAGTCTACGCAGCGCTGTAGGTTTCACACTCACATGTCCAATCCCACTGGACCTCCAGTGTAAATACTTTCTTTTGCAGCCTCCAACCTGTACTACCACTACCTACGTCAAAAGAATCCTTCGGGGCGGACACTACCACGACCACTAAGACAAGGTCCTAGCCTAGCACCACCCACAATTTGCGTCATAACCCCTCCTGCGATTGATCCCCTCCACTGCCCAGGCTCGCTCTCAACCTTTTGGTGTTGGTGTTGTTGGTGTTGCAGAACTGTACCCGTAACCTGGTCGGGTATTCTACGTACCTTTGTTACCGTTTCAAGCACTCTTTGCCTGAATAGGAATACATTCAATCCTTAGCTTTTCGACTACGTAAGGCACCTACCTGCTCCAAGGTTCAGCTTCCCATCAACATCTGCTTCCCGCTTTCCGCCGCCTTTCGACTTCTTTTCCCCTCCATCCGCCGCCTCCCGTTCTCGTTTTCAACCTCATCCTTCGCCTCCTCTTGCCGTCGCTTGCACGCCTGCGAAACGTCTTCTTCTGCTACCGTCAATCAAATCTGTCTCTTGTGTCATTCCTGCCCAACGAGATAAGCCAACCGACCAACCGACCACTCTCTCTACCTCTGCTATCTCCATATCGCCAAGGAATATTCTTTGAGAAGCGAGGCCAGCTCTGGAACGGCCCAATTGGCCGCGTGACGACAAACAACACAAACAGCAGACCCAACTTGATTCGAATCCACCTTCACCCCCCGCCAGACGAGCTCCCATTTCCCGAACGCGCAGCCCGCTCAGTGACTGTTGGCTATGGCTTGCGTCTAAACAAGAACAAGAGTCAACCAACCATACAATCTCGCCCCCCCTCATTGCCTTCTCTCACCGCAATCCTGAGCTGAGACACATATCGCGCTGTCCCTGCCACCAACATGGCCGCTACCGTTGCGCCTTCGCATGCCGGCGGCCTGCCATCGTCTTCAGGTATCCCTGCGCCGTCGCATCCCCGTGACGCCGCCAACGCCAACTCGAACGCAAACGCGGGGCCCCATGATGTCTCTGTCTCTGCTTCTGCTTCTTCTGCCGCCACTGCAACATCTCCCGCCCCGGCTCCGTTACCGCCTACGCGCAAATTCCAGCTCCGTGACTTCAGACGCGTACGCACATTAGGGACAGGTTTGTCGACCTTATTTACATATCAAAGACCTTGCTGTCTCTGACCCAACATCAAGGAACCTTTGCCCGAGTCTGTCTCGTCCGCCCCGCTTCCAGCGCTCATATCCCGCTCGATCACCAGCTCAACCCCGAAGTCTACGCCCTCAAGATTCTACGAAAACCAGAAGTCATCCGACTGAAACAAGTCGATCATGTCCGTCATGAGCGCGCCATCCTCGCCGACGTCGCTGGTCATCCTTTCATTACCCAACTGATCGCCTCATTTTCCGATCACGACTCTCTCTATATGCTACTCGACTACGTTCCCGGCGGCGAACTGTTCACATATCTCCGCAAGTTACGTCGCTTTGATGAGCATGTCGCTCGCTTCTATGCCGCCGAGATTGTCCTCGTCCTCGAGTATCTTCACGAACAACAAGGCGGCATCGCCTATCGCGACCTCAAGCCCGAGAACCTGCTACTGGACCAGGATGGGCATATCAAGCTCGTCGATTTCGGGTTTGCGAAGCGACTCGGCCACCGCGAAGACAACCGCCCGGTCGAGACATATACTCTTTGTGGGACACCCGAGTACCTTGCCCCCGAAGTGATCCAAAACAAGGGTCACACAGGGGCAGTCGACTGGTGGGCTTTGGGTATTCTATTATATGAATTTTTGACAGGATATCCTCCTTTTTGGCACCAAAACCCCATTGAAATCTACAAACAGTGAGTCGATCTCATCGTGTCCCAACTCTGGCTTGTAGAGCGTTTCAACTGACAACTACCTTGTAGAATCCTAGAAAAGCCCGTCGTTTTCCCCCAAGACCCGCCCCTCTCGCAAGAGGCCAAAGACATAATACGCTCACTCTGTACAGTCGACCGCTCCCGCCGCCTTGGCAACATCAGCGGCGGCGCAGCCCGCGTCAAGTCTCACCCCTTCTTCCGCGAGACCAACTGGGACGACATGTTCAACCGCCGCCACAAGGGTCCCATCCAGCCTCCAATAAGGTACCCAGGTGATGCGCAGTGCTTCGATGTGTACCCAGAGGACGATGGCTCACGCGAGTCCTATGGGGGCGAGATGGCGGAGAAGTACGACCCGTACTTTGCTGACTTCTGATTGACTGAGCGTCGTTACGCCCGGTGATACTTTCGAGAGAGCAATCGCATGAATGGAGAAATGCCTCGCTCCGTCACTTGTTGTATACCACATTACATTCACGCCAGTACCAGTGTAAACTGCACATACCAATATCGCTAGTAGCGAGAAAAAACAGCCATAAAGAACTCATCAAATATCTGAATGAGCACCTCCTCACCGACGTTCGGATACGACCGGACGAGGAGGAGCGATACGATACGTCCATAGCGAAACGAGCTTTGTCTCTAAATCATGTTTTACTGTCACGCCCTTTTATGATGAAGTGATTGGAGAATGGAGTTAACCAAGCATTGGGGACTGGGTATCCTGCCCTTTCCCCCAACCCCTTTTGGGTTTCTTGTACTCTTATCTACCCCTAGAGGGGATGACCTAGGTTATCAAGAGAGGAGATGAGGTGGCTACACCACCCCTAGGATGAACAATACATCCCATGACACGAACTTGGGAACTCGTGCAAAGCATCGGAATGGTTGTGTTCTAAGAACATGATTCATCTTCTCGTCTTACGCATTTACTTGCCATCCTCGGCTGCCTATCTCCGGTCTTGGAAGAAACTAATGTATGTAGGTAACTCTGTACATGATGCATGACCGTTTCGCCTGCTCCCATGGGTCTATAAGATATCATGAAGAAAAGAACGAAAGTGAGAGGGAAAAGCGGATCCGCGAACTTGTGATAAAATGGAGCAATGGAGCTCCTATATATATGTGAAGTGATGGAAAGCAAGCAACCGGAATTTCTCGTTATAGTCTTTAGCCATAAACGCATGCCTTGGAAACGTCAGAACAATCCATGGCTTGCAGAATCCGAGGAGTTGTTCCGAAAGTAGAGTGGCAGGAAACACAGGAGGAGCCCGGGTCTAGAATGACCGGTACAACCAGTACACGCTAACACCAAGAGCCATAGCGGTAGCCAGGATGTAGGCACCCTGCTTGGTGCTCCAGAGGAACATGCTCCAGCCAGCCATTACCTCCTTACGGCGTGCAGCAGCGCGACGCTCCCAGGCCTCCGGGTCTATCTCGACGGGGAGCCGGGCACGAGGGTCTCTGGTCGTGTCAGGGTCTAGACCCGACGGCGGGGCGAGATCGCTCGGTGAAATGAGGGGCACATCGACGCGGAGGAAGACGGGGCGGTGGTCGCTCATGCGTAGGACGGGAAGGCAATCGTAGGCACGAACGTTGAGATTAGGACCTTGACTAGTTTTGCTCTTGAGCCACGATGGCACATCGAGGAATAGGATCCGGTCCGTCCACCCAGGATAGCGGTGGACTGCAAACCGCCAGGGCACGTCAAGCTCCGGTTCCTGAGAGCCAGACTTTGGCGGTAGCACGTCGTACTTGTACGTTGGTGGAAAGCGCACCTCGTGCTCAGACAAGCCATGTAGCGTACGACCAGCGGTGCGCTCGCGCGTGAGCTGATCGAGGCGGAAGAAGTCTGGGTAGTAGTTCTCTGACTCCGGGTCTAGGCTAGGGAAGGCGGCGGACGGAGGCGGGGATGTGGTAGAGATGCGATAGTTAAGGTCGCCTGCGACAAAGAGATGCGACGTGGGCCTAAAGACAGAGACATTGTGCAGCTGTTGTTGAAGGCGCGAGTGTTGCTCGTGGTGTTCATCATGGAGGAGGCGCACGCGCTCAGGCGGCTCTTCAGCGGGCGGTGTCGCGGCTGGAGATGGGGTGACAGAGGTCTTGAAGCTCTTCACAATCACCTCGGGATTCTCAAAGGCCATGCCACGCATGATGGCGGCCCAATTGGCATTGCGCCGGGGCAGGTTCCACTCCATGGCCGCGAGGTGCGTGGCGACAAACGTCAGCTCAGAAGATGAGCCACCGTCGCCCTCGTATAGCATGCGCAAGCCAACAGCGCCCTTGTTACCCATCTCGGCGGGTCCAAATCCGACTTCTGCCTCCTGTATGTCCTTTAATCGTGAGGGGTCGCGAGCAAAGAGGAGGATGGCGGTGTAGCCAACATTGTTGGCTCGGACGAGGGTATAGGGCTTTGAGGGGCGGGTAGTGGGCGTGACGCTGACAATAGGGCCATCCTGGCTCGAGATATCGTCGTGGGCATTTTGCGCGGCGATGTTGATGGCCTGTTCGAATCGCGATAGGTATGTATTTAAGAAGTAGCCGCCGATGAAGGAGTATGACAAGGGTGCCACCTCCTGTAGAGAGCTGCAAGTAGAAGACGAATCAGCACCATGCTCCCCAGGGAACAATTCGCTCTCTCATGTAAACCCACCCAGAGCCACCTACGCTCGCGTTTCATGACTATCTGCTGGGACAGAGCCATGGCGGGAGCGGTATCATGGGTCCGGTGGGACGAGGGGGATCGGCGGCTTACAGAACAACGATTTCGGGCAAGCCGGTGGCATTCTGGCGCAGAGCAGTCTGCAGGTGGCTGGCAAAGACGGGAACGTCGAGAAGATTCTTTGCGCAGTTGAAGGTCAGGTACAGCAGGTCGAGGGAGGGAGGGGGAGTCATCGTGGGG
>JAAVUK010000570.1:0-26363 GCA_014899095.1 Fusarium buxicola
GTTCATGAAATAATGATTGATACTGATTTGGCATATCTGACTGAAGAGCACCGCTACACTTTTTTACAACTACAGAAAGTGGAAGCATACTGAACCGGTATGCATCGTGTCATGCCATGTCATGCCATTGAGTCTCTGCTAAGCTCGTACAGATTTAGCCAGGATATGACGCTTATTGACGGGACCCTCCCCTTGGCTTTCTTCCTGACTTTCGACTGTGTGTATTGTACTATTGTCCCACGCTCGTGACCACACTGACATGCATAGTGACTCTACGATGTTTGGTCCAAACTGGAGTAGTCGCGTCTGGTGCCAGCTACTTTGGGGCGTTTCTTCCCCTGTCGTTTCTGGCCCTCTACCTTATTCAAAAGTACTACCTCCGTACTTCACGCCAGATGCGGTTCCTCGACCTGGAAGCCAAGACGCCACTCTACACGCAGTTCACAGAGACCGTCGCTGGCTTGTCCACCGTCCGTTCATTTGGCTGGTCAACCGCCTTTCTGGACGAGAGCATTCAGCTCCTGAGTCAATCGCAGAAGCCATTCTACCTAATGTTTTGCATTCAGCGATGGCTGGAACTGGTCCTGGACTTATTTGTGGCTGGTATGGCAGTGCTGCTGGTAACTCTCGCGCTTCGTATTTCGGGGGCCGCGACCCAAGGAGCTATTGGACTGGCAATGGTGAACTTGCTGGGATTCAATCAAACACTAACGGTAGTCATCGACCAATGGACACAGCTGGAAACGTCGCTTGGTGCCATCGCCAGGCTCAAGTCCTTCATCAACGATACCCCTAACGAGAATAGATCGGCTGAAAGGGGGACCCCAGAGCATTGGCCAGTGGATGGTGGGATTGAAATCGACAACATCACAGCTTCGTACAGGTTAGTGAATACCCCCAGCAAAGATGAATCTACAAAGATGAATCTAACACCCTCAGCGACGAAACGCATCCCGTCTTACAAGGTGTGTCCCTCGTCATCAAGCCAGGTCAAAAGATGTGCATCTGTGGCCGCTCCGGAAGGTGAGAATGCTCGTCCGCGTCTGGGACTAAACTGACTCAGCGTAGTGGCAAGTCATCTCTCGTCCTCTCCATTCTGAGGCTCCTCGAGCTTCGTTCTGGAACAATCAGCATTGATGGCAAGGACCTCGCAACGATGCCGCGCCGGTTTATTCGCTCGCACATTTCCACCGTCCCTCAGGATCCTGTAAATCTCTCAGGGACAGTGAGAAGTAACCTGGATCCAGAAGGACTTGTACAGGCGGATGAGTTGCTCGTTCAAGCATTGCACAAGACTAACCTTTGGCCAACCATCGAGGATCGCGGAGGGCTGGACGCTGACCTGAATGAGCTGGGGTTCTCAGTTGGTCAGCGCCAGCTATTCTGTCTGACGCGCACCCTGCTTTCACACTCCAAAGTTGTGCTCCTGGATGAGCCAACAAGCAGTGTCGACAATGCCACAGATGACGAGGTCCGCCAAATCCTCAAAGAGGTCATGGATGGTCGGACAGTCGTCGAGGTTACACATCGTCTCGATCATGTCGCCGACTTTGACGTTGCTGTCGTCATGGGCGACGGCAAGATAATCGAAGTTGGTGACCCGAAAGAGTTGTTGGAGAAAGATTCGGCCCTGAGAGCGCTGCGGGATCAAGGACAATAAGCGGTTGTTGTAAATGTGTGACTTCTCTGCTCAATAGATCCTTCTCACCTCCAAATCACGATCCACCCCTACAGGTATCGAACAATAGCCTACTCGTCTGTAACCCTGCAAACTTTGTGATAATATCCGACATAGGTGTACTTCCCTTGCAGAGCTTCTAGGGCTGAGCCTTAAGGCTTTCAAAGATGGTCGCGCAAACCAGGGTAGATAAGAGAACTTGACGTGGTACTTAAAAAACTAGTAGGTAGTTTATAATAGTTTAATCGCATTGCTAGCCAAGACTTTGCTTATATTCAGGGTGAGGGAGGTTTTATTACGTATAAACTGGCCAAGTAGTCGTTGACTGCGTGATATTGTACTTTAGGTATTATTCAATAAAACCTCGATGATAAACGGGTAGCCGAGCAAGACGGCTGGCCTTGTAATCAAGACACCTCTATTCCAAAGCAAGCTCCGTTTGTTGATAATGACAATGAAAACATAACAAGAGACACGGATAGTCTGCACCTAGAAGCAAAAGACATGATCAGTCATCTTCGCTGCAGCTCCTGGCTGTTCAAAGCCCATATTTGCCAGTGACTTTTTGGCGGCGTTCACCATCCCCGGCGGACCGCACAGCATGATCTTGGAGTCTGGCCCAGGCGTAGGAAACTTCTCAAGCATGAGCTCCTGCGTCACATAGCCGACGCCGTATTTCCAGTCGCTCGGGGCCGTGTCCAGAAGATAGTACAGTTTAAAGTTTTGAGGATACCGGCGAGCGAATGTCTCGAGTTCGTCTCGGAGAAGAATGTCTTCTTCTGATCGGTTGGCGTAGATGAGGTTGACTTCAGTGAGGTCGCGATCGTCTTCGCAGATGGCGCGGATAATCTGGAACATGGGAGTGATGCCGGTGCCGCCAGCCAACATGCCAATCTTTTTGCACAGATTGGGTTTATATCGCATGGCACCTTTTGGTCCTCGAAACAACACCTCATCTCCAAGTTGGAGGTTTGCCAGGTAGTTCCCCGTTAGCTGTCCATCTGGGTAACACTTGATGACCAACTCAAGAGTGCCGAGGTCAGAGTTGTTGGAGACGGGGGTATAAGATCGGTTCACCGACTTGCCATCGATTTCCGTCTTGATAGCCAGGTGCTGACCAATGGGGAGACCGAGAACCGTCGTGGGAGTGGGCAAGGCAAAGACTAATCGGTAGACATTGGGGGCAATGAGCTCTCGTTCAGTAAGCGGAAGAGCGTGGTAAGCTGATGAGTCAAGCCATCCTCGTTGAACAAGAGGATTGGGCTTGATAACCCTGGGCATCTTCTTGTGAGGAGCATAACTCATGAAGCCACCCTCCTCAAAATGAAGAAACTTTGACAGTCTCTTCAGCGCCAGGGTACCAGCCACGGTGAACAGGGCAGAGGCAAGAAGAAAACCCTCAAAGAAGCCCAAGCCTGAGCGGCTGGACTTTCCAAACTTGGGCAGCACAGTCAGAACCTCGGGGTTCAATCTGTAAACTTGATGCAGAGCCACAGCACCAAGTGAAAGGGCAGCTGTGGTGGTGAGAGCAGTTGAAGTGAGGCTTCGTCCTGAAATGGCCTTGACCGGAGCTTTGGCCTGGAGGGTGACACGCTTGGGAGCGTTTCTTATCGGAGCACCTTTGTACTTTCCGACGCGGTACTCGGCCATGATCTCAAATGCATCTTCAGAATGGCCGGCATTGTCAAAGTCTACGGTCGCATCCTTGCCCGCAGCTTCGATGAGAATGTCGGCACCACCAGGATGATCGTGGACGTATTTGGTGACATCGTAGACTGCAGAGTCAGCATAGTTCAATTAAGTGTGGCGTCCAACATACCTTGGCCTTGAATTGTCATCCAGCAGTCATCACGGGTGTTGTGAGATGCCACCTCTTTGGCGGTGAATTCGGATCCATCTGAAGCCATTTTGGGATTGCTGTGCAAATACTGCGACGAGACTGACGGAGCGAGGCGGCCATATAATGAAAGAGATTGCAGTGAAATAACGTCGCAATCGGTGACAATGGGAAATTACCCATTTGGGACATGCCGAGGTTCAAGGTCCTTTCTCGGCCGATAACGCAAAGCCTGCTCCGGAGTGGGTCCCGGAGCTGCCGGGCGGGTCTCCGGACGTCAAGTTTCATGCCGGTTCCATCATTTCGCTTCCTCTTGAAGATGTCAATGCCGACTAACGAGGAATGGGGCTGTATCTTTGATCCGAGGCACGGAATTCGCGTCTCGGACCCGGAGCTTTTGCTGTTGCAACCAGTGGAGATGCTTATCTCGACCCGCTCTCTTGACCGAATGCCGTCCCCTGTATTTCCAATAACTAAAGCCGGTCTAAACTTGGACCCAAGGAGTCACCGTGTTTACGAGGCTCCACCACTATCATTACTCATATCAAATTGCAAGCACGGTCCTTGAGGCAAAGCTCATCATGATTTTGGGCCTCGGTTTGTCTCCAGATCCACCTTCGGACTTTCTGACGTGGAACAAATCATCAGTATGATAAAGAGGGCCTAAGCCAGCCGAACGGTCTTGAGTTAGTTTCACAGGCAAACTTTCATCATGGCTACAAAACGATTCCATCTTTTGGGCCAAGACCCTTCAACAGCCCAAGACGTTGAGCTGCCTCCATCACTAGATGAGCACGGTCTCCAGCATTTAGTGGCTTCTCATTTTGCCATTGTTGATCCCAATGGTAGGTCGCCCACCTCGTTTTATAGTACAAACTAACAGACGTAGGCATCGGCTTTGTCACACAGTCTGAGGCCTTGACAACGGTCGCGGACGTTCTCGCTGCTGACGACATTGCCATCACCATCGATGGCAAGGCTGTTCGCGAAGTCCCTGGTCCCAAAGGCCTGCCCTTTGTCGGCAACTACTTTGAGGTGTACCCAGATCATCTCGGCAATCACCAGCGCTTATTCGAGAAATATGGCCCTCTGTTCAAAACCACCAACATGGGCAGCACCATCTACCACACAAATGACCCCACGCTAGCCAACATTGTCTTTGGCGAGACCGACTTTTTCTCCAAGCGAATCATCGAAGGACATCCTCTCTACCCCATCAAAAACAAAGAAGCTGGCGTCTTTCTTGGCGACACAGACACTCCAGAGTGGAAAGAGGTGCACAAGTTTCTACCGCCAGCACTAGGCCCCAAGGCTGTAAGACACTATGCCCCGACAATGCAAAAGACGGTCGAGGATGCATTCAAGGTTTTCGATGAACTTGACGAGCGCGAGGAGGCTTGGAACGTGTACCCCTACATGCTCAAGCTTGGCTCCCAGGCTGTTGGAAAATTGGTGCTTGGAATCGACTTTCAGCACTTTAACGCCGTCGATGCGCGCCCTCACGAGATGGTCTTGAGAATTGCCCAGTCGCTGGAACTCAACAAGAAGATCACTTCCATGGGAAGCTGGTACCGCAACTTACCATTCGGAGACCCTCAACGCCTTCGAGACGCACGAGCACGCATAGAGGTCATGATGCAAGAGTCTGTGGAGAATGCTTCCAAGGGTATGGGAGACCTGGAGCTTCAAGACGCCGCTCTTCAAGCAGAGAATATGGTCGACTACGTTCTCCGCGCCAGTGACAGCAAGGGCAACAAATTACCCCGGAATCGCATCATGGAACCGCTGGTTGTTGCGACTGGCGCTGGCTTCACCACAACCAGCTCGCTTCTCTCATGGCTCCTCTATGGACTTGTCATGTATCCCGGAATGCAAGAGCGTCTTCTTCAAGAATTGGTTGACAACGGATTTGACGACAACACGCAAATCACTGCTGATCTCACCAACAAGCTCACTTTCCTCGACAAGTACGTCAAAGAGACACAGCGACGACATAACCCATCTTACCAGCCGGCACGTACAACAGCAGTCGACCTGATCTTGCCTGGTGGATACAAAATCCCCAAGGACTCCATCGTCATCCCCGCCATACACCACATTCACAACAACACCAAGATCTGGGATAACCCGGCTCTTTTTGACCCCGATCGCTGGGATACGGAGCGTGTCAAGAACCGACCAAATGCCTCTTACATCCCTTTTGCCACAGGACCTCGCATGTGCGTTGGTTTCAACTTTGCTCTGCAGGAAGTCAAGGTGTTTCTACCCAAGCTTGTGTATCGCTACAAGTTTAGTTTTGCACAAGACGGCCCAGTTGAATACGACCCCATGTTTCAGTTGATTCGGCCGAATAATTTGTATGTACGGGCAGAAAAGAGAGTAAAGTGGCCGTCAAGGAGCGAGTAGCTTGCTGGCCAAAGGGACTGGTATTCTAGACTAGTATTCTAAAACTGGCATCTACATGGCGTGGTCCGGTTCGCAGGGATATGTTTGGCGAATTTATTATCCAAATCTAGATTTGTATCTTTATTGAAATGAACCATGTCAAACTCGAGTTACTTGCAAACGTGCTCGACTGCTGGCCGAAACTCACTACAGTTAGTCCTTCTTGACAGGAACTTTGCGATACCTGACAGTCTCCACACCACTCTCATCAAACCTTCGATCGGCAACAACTTTATAGCCTCCAATGCGAGGAAGAATCTTTGTCCAGAAACCCCAGTAAACTCCTCCTAGGATCAAGACGCCAACGCCGACAACAGGAAACACATAGTACGGATATCCATCTGCGTCCAAAGGTCCCTTGGGCGGGATGAAAGGAACCAAAGCCAGGAAGATATTGGCGAGAAGGTAGATGATCGAGACGGGGAGGTACGTATGCCAAGACGATGACCAATTCTCCGACTTGTTGTAGTGGAGGTATATGAGGCCAGCAGTAACGAAACCGTTGATCCATGAGCCGGGATAGGTATACCTGGGTTGTCAGAAACTTTCTAAGAAATGGACATCCAAAACATACAGATTGACAATGAAATTGTAAGCGGGACCTGCGGGTGGCGCAAGGAGAACAATGACGGTAACAATCCAATGAAGAAATAGCTATCGTTGTCAGTCAAGCACAGGTAGTCAAGCACAGGTAGTCAAGCACTGGTAGTCAAGCACTGGTAGTCAAGCACAGGTAGAATCAGGGCACTTACAGATGCAGCTGGAGCGTTAAAGGGCTTGTTTGAGGCCCAGAAACGACTAAACGGCAGCATACCCTCCTTGGCCAGCTCCTGGTTCAGTCGAGCATGGGCAAACGACACAGCTAGAACGTTCCCCAAGTTGCTCAGAGCGACAAACGCAGGTAAGCTCCGGGCGGCTGCACTATCTCCAAAGATGTTGCGGAAGAAGAGACCAGCCACAATGACTTCGGACTTTGCCAGATCCGCCTTGGGGATGGCTGCAAAGTAGGCCACGTTAGCCAGGACATAGAGAATTGTAACACCGCCAACGGCCAGGGGGGCGGCGATGGCGAGTGTCTTTCGAGGGTGCTTGAGTTCGCTGAGGACGTAGTTGGCATTCTCCCAGCCCTTGTAACTGTAGACGATGTTCAGAAGGGCATTCGAGTAGGCATATGCTCCTCCAGCCCCATAGCCATCCCCAGTCTCGATTCTGAAAGCGTTGTCAAAGTTGTGAGGGTTCGGCACACGGCGATGACCAGCCAGAGCGGCAAATCCGGAAAAGACGATGAACAGCAAGATGACCACCTTGAACACTCCCAGAACGTTGAACAGACGGATTCCCCATTTTGGTAGGACACTATGTAGCACAACACCAAAGGTAATGCAAGCAACGGCAATTCCGCGAGCCTCCCAGCCGTCTGGGGTTTCTCTGCCAGAAGCCAGAAGAATATATCGGCCAAAAGCCAGGGAATTTCCAGAGGAGAAGCCGAGAAGGATCATCTGGGAGGCCAGAACGCAGGTGGCCAAGTATCGAGGTCGACGGTAGACACGCTCAAGATAGTTCTTCTCGCCACCCGATCGTGGAATTGCAAGTCCAAATTCGAGAAACACGCTGAGACCACAAAAGGTGAGGAATCCGCCAATCACCCAAAGCATCAGACAAATGCCGACGGACCCGGTTGCTGCAAAGATGCCGGAGGGGGTGGAAAAGACTGCCCTGTTAGCTTTACCCTCGCTTGTGACACACTACTTACTTCCAGTTCCAATCATCTTGTTGAGGATCAGAAAGACAGCACCCGTGATTCCAATCTTGCGATCCTCGGAGTATGAGAAGTTCTGCGCATCAATGGTGCTCGCATTGTCGGCGTCGGCATGCTGTTCCTCCTCGCTGCCGAGGCCGTTGTTGCAGGCTTGCGCCTCTTTTCTGTGGGCTGCCATGTTGGTGAAGAGCCTTGGTGAGAATCCAGCGGCAGAGATGACTGTTTAAGAGAGGAGCAGTCGGGCTACGCCATCCAGTCTTACGTTGACGTGCAACGTATTGATAGACACGGGAGGGTGTGTCCGATGTGGCCGGAAATGCAACGTCGATTAATCTGTCAAAAGTTCACCAGGCTACCCTTGCTTTACTCGCGTCCTTCCTCTTTTCTCTTGAATTTTCTCAAAGGATTGGCTTTGATAAGTCTTGGCAAGAAGAACGTGACACTTGGGATTGATGTCGACATCGAATCCTGGCCACACGGAATCGCCAAGATGCTGTCGATCACACACGGATTTGCTGCCCCAAGAGGAAGGTCGCAA
This sequence comes from Fusarium buxicola, assembly GCA_014899095.1. NCBI lineage: Eukaryota > Fungi > Ascomycota > Sordariomycetes > Hypocreales > Nectriaceae > Fusarium > Fusarium buxicola. The sequence goes on from JAAVUK010000570.1 coordinate 8,258, forward strand.
AGCTGCAGCTGGCTAGTGGCATAACGGGCATTTGTTTGTGATCTCACCTGGCCACAAAATAAGCTCATAGACAATTGGGGTAAGCTTCATAGCTTGATGCTAATATTGTGGGATTGAGCCCTGGACCTGTCTGGGCTGCACCGATTTCAGGGTGTATGATCACATCGGCATGTGGATCGCGTCTTGCAGGGTATTCGGCGCAAATAATGCTGGCGGATAAAGTGCTTCTCTTTAATGTCAGACGTGGGGGCTGCATATTGGCTTTTATGCTTATTCTGATAGATGGCACCATCTCTCTACCCGGCTGTGAGGGCCTGACGCCATAGACGTCTACCATAAGCACAGGTTGCTGTCTTTACTCCTAAACTTGGCTGGTGTCCCGTATTATTTGATTGCTCTAGGTTATCCAAGTATACGAAAGTGTTGCTAAAGAGGTTGCAGAGTACGCAGCTGGAGAATGTCTCTATTCCTGACACGCCTGCAATGGTAATTAGACGCTAGATATTAACCGTCAGCCAGTTATCTAAATTGGGAACTTACTTCATATTTCTTTTAGACAACGCAACCATGTAATGAAGCAGAGAATAATACTGAAGTAAGCATGATAAGAGGACGCCATTATGCCTGAGCGTTATTCGAGCCTTCATTCAGTTACAGAGATCATCACACATGGTTTCAAAAGCGACGATCTACCGCTGTTCGGCCACGCCGGCCCGAAATCCCCACCCGACTTGGCGTTGTGGATTTAGTGATCCCTACATGAGCCGTGTCTCAACGACAAGTAGGACTTCTATCTATAAACTGCTGCTGTCAGATCCGACGTGAGGCCGAACATTCCCCACTCGAGAGAATAAATACAACATCATCAAGCCAGTTGACTTCTGAACTTTTCTAATGCACTCTAGACATGTGAGAATGGCGACCGTTACGCAAACCGAGACGAGCAGTGTCCCTGCAACGTTTGAGCTCCAGAGTCAGCAAGACTCGACAAGAAACTCGCTGAACGACGCTGAACCGCAGAATGCTTCCACAAAACCCAGCCGGGCAGATCTGCTCAAGATCACGAGCGCTGGGTTCTCGTTCTTTGTCGCTGGAGTCAACGATGGAAGCATAGGAGCTTTGATTCCCTATGTGATTCGGGATTATGGAGTTACGACGGCCATTGTGTCATCAGTGTAAGTATCCAGCAATTGTATCGGGCAACCTGACAATTTTAGCTACGGAGCGAATTTCATGGGATGGTTTCTTGCAGCCTTCTCAAACACGCACCTCTGTCAAATCTTTGATCTCGGCTCAATGCTCGCACTCGGTGCTGTGCTACAGGTTGTCGCTCACGCTCTGCGATCTTGGCGGCCTCCTTTCCCCTTGTTTACCGTCACTTTCTGGCTTGCTAGTCTCGGCCAGGCATACCAAGATACGCATGGCAATACATTTGTTGCTGCCCTCAAGGGATCACATCGATGGCTTGCTTTCATCCATGCAATGTATATGGCTGGATGTCTCGTCGGTCCTTTTGTCGCGACCGGGATTGCCTCTGCCGGAAATGTCTCGAGATGGTATCTCTTTTATACCTTTCCACTTGGAATCGGAGTTGTCAACGTGGCATTTGTTGCAGTGGCGTTTTGGGACACTTTGAGACTCAAGAGAAAACAGCCAGCTACTGAGCGGACTCTGGAAGCCGACCAGTCTCCGGTGTCACGGAATGAAGATGCGTTCCTTCTCATGAAGGAGACTCTGAAGAACAAGAGTGTCTGGCTTATCAGTCTCTTCTTCTTCTTATTTCTTGGCGCCACTCTTACCGCTAGCGGATGGGTGGTCGAGTATCTGGTTGTCGTTCGCAACGGAGATCTCAACCAGATGGGCTTTGTTCCGGCTGGTTTCAGCGGCGGGTCGTTGCTTGGCAGACTGCTACTTGCTGAACCCACACATCGCTTTGGGATCCGGAAGATGATTTTTGGTTTCACGTTGATCAGTATTGCTCTTCAGCTTTTGTTCTGGCTGTAAGTGTCTGCGTCTGAAGTGTGGCTCTGCTGACCAACCAGGGTTCCGAACATTGTCGCCGCTTCCATCGCGATTAGTTTACTGGGTTTTTTCATGGGCCCTTACTTTGCCACGGTAAGACATTTCCACGTGCAAAAGACGACTGCTGACAACATAGGGCATCTCTGTTGCTTCCAAACTCTTTGCTCCTCGAATCCACTCTACGGCTTTGTCATTTGTCTTTGTGTTTGCGCAGCTCGGTGGCTGTCTGTTCCCCGTCATCACTGGCCTTGTTGCATCCAGCGCTGGTGTTTCCGTCTTGCAGCCTGTCTTGTGCGGGCTGTTGGCCGCCACGGCTGTTACCTGGCTTTTTGTCCCCATGCCCAAGGAGGGCGACAACCCAGCCTTGCACCAGGAGTAGGCCTGTAAGCTTGATCGCAACCTGGGTTCGATGATCGGAGATATTGAATTTGGAAAGGAGATGGATCTGACCTGTATAATTTGCGCTGGGACTGGTTTTCATGCATCAAGCACAACGTCTAAGCTTGTAACTGTTCATACAAACTTGGCCAAACCTTGGTTTTGTTTCAACTAGTTAATTGCATCTCTCTTACACTCATTATTACCAGACCAGCAGCTTCAAGATACCAGAGAATACCACCCTTTATTAAACCAATGCCATGCTTTTATAATCAAGTGCATCTATCTCTATAACTTGAGCTCTTCAATGCGACGACCAATCTCATCAAATCGAATCTGCTTCCCGCTGACCAGGGCCTCCTGAAGAGCAGCGCCGATTTCAACTGCCTTTACAGCGTTGGTCAGTTTCAGAGGCAGAGGCTTGTTATCCAGACAGGCCTCGGCAAACTCGTTTGTCTCTTGCACAAACGCCATCTCGAAGCGGCCGTAGTAGTGCGCAGGCACTTCACGGGTGATACCACCGGCATGATAGTAGTTGACAAGGTTGGACTGAGGGTTGCCGTTGACTGTCAGCTTGCCCTCAGTCCCGATAACCTCGGTGGTATCCTCCTGTCCGTGGGCCATCATTCGAGAGCAGTAGTAGTAGGCGATCTTGCCACCCCAGAACTCGATTATGCCAACGGCGTTGTCGTAGTCGTTGTACTTGCCGAGATCGGGCTGAACAGCGCGGACGCCATGGGCGGAGATGCTCTTGGGGATGACATCGTCGCCAAAGAACCAGAGGGTCAGGTCAATGTCGTGCACTGACATGTCAACAAAAACACCACCAGACCAGGCAGCATAGGCCACAAAGAAGCCAGAGGGATCGTGCTTGTCGCAAGTTTGACTGCGGATAATTGTAGGCCGACCGATCGCGCCCTGCTCCATCTTGTCGTGGGCATCCCGGTAGGATTCATCGAATCGTCGAGAGAAACCACACATGACCTTGAGGTGAGGTCGCTTCTTGGCCTCGGCAACTACTTGGCGACACTGAAACGTTAGCTGCACGTTCTGCTAATACTGTAGAGTACTTACAATATCAAGGCTGGTAGAGAGAGGCTTCTCACACAGGACATGAAGGTCCTTTTGCATGGCCTGAATAGCTTCCTCTGCGTGTACCGAAGTAGCAGTGCCAATGACAACAGCCTGAAGCCTAGACTGCTCAATCATCTTCTGATAGTCATCATAGAGGGTAACTCCGTGAGGCTCCAGATTGATCTTGGCCCAGGCCATCTCCGCAGGGTCAGGAGTGAAGGCGGCGACAAGCTCGGCTCGAGGAGTACGGTTGAGAAAGTTGATGGCATGTCGCTTGCCCATGCGGCCGAGGCCAGCAGCAGCAATCTTGAGCTTCTGAGGAGCCATTGCAACTATTGATGGAGTTTGATGCTTAGGATTAATTGACGACGCGAAGGCCCCTTTATATCAAATCTGCTTCCATGATCCATCAGCTTTCTGGAGAATTCGACACATTGGACTGTCCTCCATTCGTGAAGCACGTTTCGCAGATTTCTAACTTGGCAACTCTTCTGGTAATTCTCGGCGATGGTGGAGCTTACCCCGAGGTCGGAAATAGTTGCTGAAAGAAGGGGAAAATTGCTCCCTGGGGAAGGTAGTGCGGGGGCTCAAACTGCAAAGGGTGTGACCGAGTCTCCTTGGTAGGCCCGTCCGAGTGGATAGACTTTCCGATGAAATGGAGATACAGGCCTGGTCTCACATGAGTCATCAAGTCAGATCCAGGTTAAATGGTTAAGACAAGGACATCCTGGTCAACCCCAAAGCCAGTCGGGAGAACTTTGAACCCCATGGGGGGATGGAGACTCAACTTCTCCACCATCTAAAGTCCTTGGGCCGTGTGTGAGTGGATCGTTGTCTGCCTGTTGACATTGCAACTTGGCTAAGCAGTCCTAGACATTCACCAATGTACGTTTTCATTCACGGAGTGTTCGCCGGATTTCGTTTGGGTACAAACCCCGAACAACAGCATCTCGCTCACTCCACCACAAACATCTCGCTGGAACTTGCTGCTTTGACCAAAATGGCAGGGAAAGACGGAGCTGTGGACCCACTCGGAATTCTATATCGAAGACAATCACCTCAAAAGGGAAGAGGACTTTTGGCGACACATGGTTGGACCGGAGGGATCCCGTTGATTCTATCGGGTTTACTTGTCTTCTGGTGATCAGAGTCGCCTTGTCAATTGCCCTTGCAAAGCCGAAGCGATTGAAGCCTAGGGTAGCATTGAATACGTTATCCGCCAACAACCTGATTCATTTGACGCGACTCGAGACCGAGTAACGACGATTGCGCTTTTTCGATATAGGCTATCTATTAATGTCAGTACGAACCCTATCACTATATACATCTCTATCAATCAAAACTCTGACGAGAGATAACGGGGGGGCATTATCAACAGAATCAAGTCAGCCCTGGCGAGCCATGGATGGGAAGGTTTGCGTGTTCACATCGAGTACAATGTCAGCACATTCATTTCTACGTTTCTGCTGCTGCTACTACAGGGAGCTGCAGCGTGACTTAGAGTTAGGGTTAGGGGTGTTCAAGTCTTGCAGCTAATATATCCCACGGCAAACAAGAGTCCCAGATGCTGGCGCTATCTAAATGGCAACTGTCAAGCAAAGGCGCTGAACAAGGAGGTTTCAGTCAGTCTGGCTTTCAAGAGTCTTTCAGTCGTCCGACTAGTTGAAAAGCCGCTGTCGTTACTTTTAGTCTCATGGCTACTCGTGGCTGATCAAGGCGCCCGTGGCCTGGGTAGCTAAGGGTGGGAGAAGATTATGTAGAGGATTATGAAGAGGATTATAAAGAGGATTATAATAACTATGATGATAATCTAATGGTGCACTCAAAGCGCTTGTTTTAGATGGTACTTGCCGTTTGATATTTAAAGCGCAGTTCAAGCTTAAACTAGCCTGGCCAATAGTGATTCTGGGGACTTCTGTATTTGGTCGTGGGGACAGCTAAAACGCTCTAGTGGCCGGTACGTAGTGACGTAGATGAGGGCATTCGCACTCACCTGGGAAAAAGGTATGTAGTAGACACATTGAATGCCAGCCCAGGGCATACGAGGAGGCGGCTGAAGGGGACTGGGTTGAAAAAGACACGAGGGATCAGGACACGTTCGCCTGGATAATGCGCTGCCGTGAACACTCTGTAGGCTTCAGTGTCATTGGCCCGTTCGACAGATGAGGCCTGGGAGCCTCATGACTATGCCCTGGGTGATGGATTGTTTTGAGGCCACTTCGCCGCTTGAGTCTTGCCCTCTGAGTGTACTGCATCTCTACTCTGGGTCTTCAGTCAAGGGTCGGGCAGGTGACAGTTTGGGACATAGAGTCGCGGCAGCCGAGGGTCAGTAATAGAATAAAAGGTTCGCAGAAAAGGGCATCAAGAAAGAAAAAGCATTGATTGTTACTACATAGTTGACTTTCCTTATCCCTAAACACCCATAGCCATCGCTTATCTCTCCCAAATCACGCTCATTTCTTTGCGGGAGCACTTCTTTACCGGAGTACTCGCTGTCTCCTTGGTCTCCTTGGTCGCCTTGGCCGCCTTTCTTTGCAACAATGCTTCACCCATGTCCAGCAGCTCCAGGCCGGTAAGCCTGGGCTTGCTCACCTCTCGACAGTGAGGAAGCTCGAGGTCGCCGTCCACACTGGGGGAGTTGATGCCATAAAATAGCATAAAGCTTCGACGTTCAGTTGCTTCCATGCTCCAATCGCGCTGGAAGACGGGGACGGCAGGGGTTGGGATCAGTTGCTCGCCCTCGAAAGTGTACGTCCGGATGCGTTCGCTGCGGTTCGAGACGGTCGACCCTGGAGGTTGCCTCAACTTCCGGCCGACCGGACATGTAGAATGCCCTGGTGTTGTTGTCGGTGCGAAAAATGCCGAATGACTGGTCGATGAACTGCTGCAGGCTCACGTCGGGTTTCTGATCGCGATCAAAACTGAGCACGCTTTTCTGCGCGGTCTCCTCCGGCTTCCATTCGCGCAAAGTGGTCTGGCCATCCCGCTGTAGAAGCAAGGGGCGGCAGAGGTGGAGGTCGAAACGAGACCAAAGTGTCTTGTTCATCAAGGGGCTTTGGAACAGCATCTCGAAGCTGCCCCCCCTTCCTGAGGAAGCATCCCCGCCCAGCTTCTCCAAGACGTTCTTCTTGGCCTCTTCCCACCCCGCGCGGACCTTGTCGTCCTCTGAGTAGAGAACTTGCCAAGCGTATCGGAGAATGGGGTTCTCCTCTTCCGCGGCGCTATTGGCCTCGTTGCGAGGGGAGAGGGCTAGAAACCCAAAGCTATACAGCCGTCGGATGACGGCGACAAGACAATCCAGTCCCTGCATGTCCTGGCCGACGGGGCCTTCGGGAGGAGGGCGCAGCTGCAGTATCAGCTTGACCATGGCTGATTCGCTAGAGAGGTTGTAAATCTCGCGTAGATCGTTGCCGGCGTCCATGGTGAGAGGGTTGGCGGAGATGGGACTTTGAAGTGAGATACGGAGCGCACAAGGTGAGATGCGAGAAGTCGAAGAGGAACGAAGTTCAGGCGGCAACCAGCAATTGTAAAAAAGAAGGAAAAACAAGGGAAGAATTTGAGGGTGAATAACTGCCAGTGCCACCAATTACTGGCTGGCACTGGCAAGCCAGGAGTGCAATACTTTGCGACTGTTGACAACCCCCGCTTCATCAACTCAACTCTTGCATCACCATCAACACACACAATCCTCCAAAATGGCGACCCCAGAGAGCTATCGTGATTTCGCGCCTCCAGGTCGCCCTGGAACGCGTTTCCCCGGTGCTGACGACACCGTTGACCCCCGAGACATCTCGTCTCGACGCCCGCACATGCACGCCTACCTCAAGTTCATGCGCCCGGAGTATGCCCACGCCCTCGATGAGGTACGTGCCAAGTGCTTTGAGCATGTCTGCTCATTGTTCTACGAGAAAGGGGCGCCTGGGGCTGCCACGCCGCTTTTGGAGTTCCTCGTCGACAGACAACTGTGGAGGACGTGGTGTAAGTACACCCCACCCAACGTGTGGCGGCATCTCTAACATTTCATAGTCACCCAGTATGATGCTGGGAACCGGGCTCCGGAGTGGCCATGGGCCGCCTCTGCGCCTCCGAACCGACTGGCTGAGGGCGAGCGGCCCGATCGGGCCTATGCTCGCTACCGAGCCAGAAGGATAGCCGCAGAAGGAGTCACTTCTGGCTCATCTGGTCAGACTGTCGTGTCTCCCGCCCCCGCCGAGCCATCTAGCTCAACCCAGGCTCTGGACCCTGCTGTTCAAACCCAGATTGCCAACTGGGCATTGCCAACGGGTACCTTGCCCGATGTTCGATTCCAGTTTCTGGGCTTCAGTCGAGACGTGCCGACACACCAGCAGATATGGACGTATCTGCTCCAAAGCACCGTTGCCGAGGGCTCAGGCTCTGAAGTCTGGTTTGTCAGTTCTTCGCTGGAACAGCAAGCAGCAGCCGCCAGCGTTCAGGAAGTGGCACCCGTGGTCATGCCGAAGCTGATGACCTTCAATGGTCTCCTCAACTACCTGGAGGAAGAGCGCACCAGCGCCGCTGCTGAGGGGGGTGGCGCTTGGGCTGACAGAGGACATACTGCCATCAGTGTGATCATCATGATAGAGCCCGATATGCCAGCCGAGTGTGCTCTCACACTCACGGCTATCACGCATTGGGCTTCCGAAGTCAGTCACCGCCATGCCATCAGAGTGATGACCACCTCCCCTAGGAAAGCCCCCTTCGCCCTCAGCGCACTCCTGGACCTCTACGAACTCCCGAAGCTGTCCACGTCCTCGGTGAAGCAGACTGAAAGGAGTTCGTGGGACGAGCTTCTCGCCAGCAGGCTTCACCTGTCATCGGGCCCGGTCGATGATCTCGAGGGGCGTCTTCAGTTGGAGCTGGCCAAGGGTTTGGGCAAGCAGATCATCATCTGTTTCGAAGAGTCGGAGCCGGTCGGAGAGATCATCACCAAGCTTGAACTTTCCAAGCCGGAAGATATGCTCAAGGGCCCTTTCACTCTGGTGGTCGTTGATAATGACGAGAGCCCAGAGAAGCTCGAGAGAATCATGACGGCCCAGGAGGATACAAGTCTCATCCTCCAAGTACCCATTGGATTCAGGTCACCGTTTCCACTCTCCGGTTTTGATCACGTACATGTCCTGACCAGCTTGACTGGGTGGCGCAACGTCTTCGATGCACACACATGCCAGGTGAGCAACGTGTCGCTCGTTGCAAGCGCAAGCGAGCTTCATGAGCAGGTCGCGTGGGCTCGGCGCGTATCTCAGATGCCAAAACGCATAACTGTCTACGTTGGCCCTCACATCAAGAGTCTGGGTGACTTTACAGCCCAAGGGCACGACTACCAGCGTCTCGACATCTGCAACCGCCAGTTTGGTGGCTTCCTAGCCGCCCTAGCTGGGCTCTCGCGCTGGGGAATTGACCCCCGCCAGGTGATCAACTGCTTCGTTCCGTCCCGTGATACATGGGCCAAGCTCGAGACTGCTGACCGCCTGATCCTGCAAGACGTGATGACTTGCCGAGACAGTGTAGACCTGCTCCTCAAGCTGCATGACGACGAGGCCAAGATCTTCGAGGCCTGTCTACCTCTTGTCAAGTATGAACACCGGGTTGCCCTCTTCCTCGCTCAGCGTGCCAGTAGCCCGATGATCACACGAGTCAAGGTCCAGCTTGCAGCCCTGCTGACGATTGGGCTTGACAAGTTGTTGAACTTTGAGGATTCGTCAGGTGACCCCTTCGGCACCGATCCGCGATACCTTGCGGCTCAGTGCTGGGGCTTCTCCCGCCCTCTGGCGTCCACAGGAGTCATGTGGATGGTGTTGGGCCTCTGGAGTCGAGCCGCCGAGCAGTACGGTGAATTCCGTTTCGGTGACCAGGCAGTCCCTAAATGCCTTCCGATTCCTGGCACCACGGCGCAGTTCGACACAGACATTGCCATTCTGGTACACAGGCTGGTTGGCCGTCTGTACGGCATGCTCAAGAGCCTCGAAGTGGGAGTTCCCACTGGCCCCTCGGCATCCGAGGCACTGAGGTTCACCCCGGCTCAGTGCCACGAGCTTCAGTACCATCTACTCCGCGCCTACCTGTTCCAGATAGTACTTCTGAGCCTCACCAACCAGGGTCTTGAGGTTTTGGATGTGTCGACGAAGTGTCCCATCAACCTGATGCCGGCCCACTTCGATCGGATGGTGGACGTGGCCAAGCTGCAGCAGGAGCATGAGAAGGAGGCGCCTCTCCAGATGATTTTCGGCATCTACCACGGGATGAGACGGGAGGGAGAAAAATTGAGCATACTCGACTGGACATACATCCCCTCTTCAGTGGTGGCTGCTTAGCAAGCGGCCACCGCCACCGAGGGGACGACCTTGCACGAGTATGTGCACTCTCGCGTGGGGCCAAGCCCCAATCCTGATGAGCTCGAGTGACTTGGTGCTTAGATGGACCGGACTTTTTTGTAGATGAATTGACAGATTGTGAGAATAAGTTGTGCTAAACATTTGCGAAACTACCTGTGCCTTGAATAATGACCAACAACCAAACCCAACAATCATTGATCCTGGAACTCCTGTCATTATAACTTCTTGCTCGTCACAACCTGGCTCAAGCATTCTTCCCTTGTCAGGCGAGGAACAGTGTCTGGCGACATTGACGCTCTACAAGTCATCCCAGTCCCAGTAAGACATTTACCCTGGGGAACCACTCCCAGAGCCGTCAGAGCCAGGGCTCTCGTCTCTAACAGACTCGGTAGGCAGGTACCGGATTCCAGTAGAGAGAGTGGGCGAGGCCACTGCGTCTCCGCCAGAGAACCCGAGCCTCTCCTGGCCTCCAGTAGAAAGGGTTGGAGAGGCTACTACCGCCCCGCGCGAGATCAAGCCATCTCGAGGCTCGGAGCCGTCAGTCTCAGAGTCCTCGACAACAAGGAACTCACCCTGCATGTCATGATCTGAAGAAGCTTGAGCCTCAGGCTCTTCATCCTGGGCATGTGGCTCTTCATCCTGAAGACCCTCAGCCAGGTGCACCTCAACCTGAGGCGGTAGAGGGGCAAGGACCGCAAGACGTTGCTCATGGAGCCAAGAGCGTCGATGAAAGTCCGCGAGCTGTTCAACCCCGACTGGGAAGTCGATCGTGCCTCGCGCAGCAAGGAACTCACTGAGCGCGTCCCCGCAGCTCTTGAGAACGCCCGTGCCAAAGGGGCCGGCGGTGTCCAGGGCTCCCCGGATATTCGACAAGTCGATTGTCGTGACACCGTAGACCTGAAAGCCCCGGTACTCGGTCAAAGGCTCTTGGCGACCCTTGCTGCCCTTTTTCTGGATGACAAAACCCAAGCGAGCCATCACGTCAGACATAGCGCAAGGCATGTCGTCCTGACTGGTCCTACGCCTGTCCATGTGTACCTTGTGCAGACTGCCCGGAAGCGGGAAGGGGGCAGTCTGCACGTCCAGCCTGAATTCGGCCAGTGGACTGCTACCGAGGTTGATCGGAGGTATTTTCCACCGCCTCCGGTCATCCGTGCGGCAGATGACGGCGTATTGTAGAACCATACGCAGAAGATTCGGCTTGCCTCGCCAAAGGGGATGAGCCAAGATGGGGTTCAGCTCCTTGCAAAAGTTCTGACCCCAGAGCACAGGACCTGTCGCATTGGGGCTATTGCTTGGCAGCCCTTGGTAGGAGAGACCGTGGCGAGGTGAGATGAGCGCAAAGGGAGAGCAATGAAAGAGACGAATACAGATCTTCCAGATTCCCAAAAGCATCATGTTCTTAATGTCGATGATTTCAAATACCCCCTTTTCAGGAGACTGATCCCACCGCAAGGAGTCCTCGTGAGCCTGGGTCCACTCATCGGTGAAGGATGGATCCTCGGGGCCCAAGACCTGATCCAAGTCGCTGTCCATCACCGGTGGCTTCGCGACCCCCATACGCGCCTTGGGAGTACCATAATGCAGCTTGACTCTCGCGCGCCGCTCAGTCTGTGCCGCTGGTGCCTCTGCCGTGGCTGTGTGAACAGCCTGCTTCGACCCGGGAGGTCTGCCACGCCGCTTTGGAGCGGGTGCGGGCTCGTCGGATTCGTTCTCTGGTAGAGGACGCTTCCTTGGCCTTCCGGGTGGAAGCTTGGCTGGCCCAGATGGTACAGGCTGCTCGGACTCGGAGTCGCTCTGGTTCTCGTGATCGGGGCGGTCGGAGGGGGCTTCGGTTGTGACGTTGGGGTCGGAGTTGGAGGGATCGTGCTGGGTGTTGGAGCGACGGGATGCCGACGTCGTCGCTTGCTTTGTCACTCACTGAGATCGTGGTGGCGCCATCTTCATTCAAATGTGATGAGTCTCGTGAGTTTGGTATTTCGTAGTGATTATAGAGTTGAAGTTTTGGCGTTTAGCAAATTTTAGCTATAAAGATGGCAGAATTGACGTGTGTTGACTGTAAGTGACAGGCAGCTGGCAAAGCGCCAAAACAGCACATTAAACAAGAATACAAATAGAATAAACAAACACGCAGGTATCTAGGCCCTTAGAGTCAGGTAAATTCACAGGTGCTCCGCGCTAAGGACTTTTTTCACAAATCAACAACACTCGGTTACTAAGAGCATCACAAAGTCTTTACACACACACACACACACACACACACACACTCCTCATCTTTAACAAGGTGACCAACCAAAGGCGTAGACGTCCTGGCAACACTTCCTCTCACGTCCCTGGCCCTCACACGGTTGTTGATGATCTGCGACTGGAGGGCTCGATGAACGAGGCGGGCGATGTCGCCATTGGCTTTACCTATGCCACAGGTATCCTAGAAGGCAATACTATAGGAGCCAATCCCTTGTCTACTGGTGCCATGAAATACTAGGGCGATACTAGGGCGATAAGAGCGGTGTTATGGTTGCGGTTTGGCAGTCAGTGAACTAAAGCGCCGTTAACTGGGCGGTCCTAAATTCCCTCGACTATCAAACGCTTCGCCGTCGATAAGTCCCGATGTATCTGTTCTTAGCAGTGCACCTTTAATTAGCTTTAATCTCACAATCCTTATTATAGTCTTGATAATTCTTATTATAAGATTCTTATAATACTCATGATCCTTATTATAATGTCATGGTAATCCTAATTCACTTCGCAACCCGGACCACGGGCGCCTTGACCACTGTCTCTTGGCAGCTCAAAACACCTCACGACAGTGAATCAAAGTGAACTACAACAAGTCTGAACAGATAGGACAGGTCACTTCGGCCCCGGACAGGCGCTTGGGTCGAGGCGTCATGGCTACTAACTGCGGTGTTCTGACGCTCGCTTTCCTGAAACTGACTGCAAATTTCCTCGACTTGCTGGGAAGTCTTATCATTCTCCTGTTCCAATCGACAAATACTATCTCTGGATGCATCAAGGTCCTGCGTGAGCGCCTGGTTCGCCTCTTTTTGGGACTCGATTTGGCGGCTCGCGACGAAGGCAATGCTTTAGCAGGCGTGGACCAAGCAATCAAAAACTGCACGACTTAGCATATGCCTTTAAGGTACTGCAACTGGAGTTGGCAGGGAGTGTCCACTCACCCGTGGTACTTGCGCTGGCGGTGGAACTTGTAGCCCTGGTCAACCAATGGAGATGATGTGACGGTGGATGAGAGAGCACATAACTGGGCCTGCGCTTGTAAGTAAGCGGTGGCGGCTATGAGAGAGGTAATGAATTTACCTTCACCGAGTGCTAGTGGCACGTAGATGACTTCAATCGTGGTTATTGTGTTCTGACTGCAAGGGGCTCTTGCCTGGGACGAGTCGGCGAAGCCTTTCTCCGGCATCACGTGCCTTGGCACTCGACTTTTGTACAGGTCCAATTCAACATCTCCTTCATTACGGTCAAGTCCAAGTCCGCCTCGCACGCCCCCTGGCCGGCGCCGGCTCCCATGCCGGGGTACCCGGGTGGACCATCGATAACCGACCGATGTGGCTTCCCGATAAATCAACGTTATGCCGGTTTGTCTCCGTCAAACTCGCTTACGACAACCAACAAAGCGCGACTCACACCACATGGTTGTAGCATCTCCTACATCATTGGCTAGTCTCAGCGAGATGGTGTTTTCTTTGTGGCAAAGCCCCTTGATGACGACTGGCAGTGTTGGATCACTGGTTTGTAAAGACCCAACGATGACAGGATCGTCATCCGAGAGGTTGAAGCAGTCGACGTGAGTCAGACGACGAAGCTGCAATCGATACAACCCAGGCAAATCACATCGATAGCGATATGTATGCGTCGCAATTCACTTGTCGACGTTTGCATTGCAGATTGACCAACTTCTCAGAAACATCATACCTGACGGCGTCACCATTCAATGCGCCTCCCTTGTGTCTATAAAGAGCCCTTGCCTCCACCTAGAAGCATCCCTTGCCTCCCACACGACATGCATCTTGTCAAGATTCTTTATATATACAATGTCTTGAGACACTGGCAAGTCATCTGCCGCACAGACGACCGACGACGGTGGAAGATGCCTCCAGTCTTGCAACGCCCACTTGCCAGGTCTACAGATGAGGTGTCAGCTACAACTTTGCGACTTCGACGGTGAGCGAGACTTTGACGCGCTGCAACCCGGACTGGGATGGTTCTTCCCCTTTCATCACATCACATACGGTAAGCCGACATCATCCAGCATCATCTCATGATCCCTCAGAACTAACTCTACGCTTCTTGGGAGGAGAGCGCAACAACGGAAGAGCGAGGGTTTGGCGCGCCAGGTTGCTTAACCCCTCAGGCTCAAGGAGCTCCCGGGGCTTTTCAAACAACAATCCCAACGATGCGAGGACGGTTATAGAAGCTAATGTTTGTTCCTCACATTCACGCGCAGTCACTCACGCATACGCATATGATGGACAACTCCTACCTCGAATTTCGCCCATTCGAACGTTTCCCGTTGGCGCGCCACGCGGTCAACTCCCTCAGGCTTAGGGAGGCTCCGCGAGCTCCCGGTCACTCACGTATTGCACTTTCAGGGCACCCGATCAACCGCTAGTGCTCTGTCACTGTTCCTGTTCTACACCACCAACCGCAAACAGCTATTCTTTGCCTCGGGGACTCAGGGGTAATAGAAATCGGGGCCAGCCTGTTCCACACCACCAACCTCAGCAGCTACTCTTTACCTCGGAGAGCCAAGGAAGCTACTGAAAAGCAGAAAGAGTATTACTACGAACGAGTAGAGAGACTTGGCCCCGATCTAGAGCAGTATGTCTGTCTTACTAGATATAGAATAGAAGTTACTAACCGCAGTAGCAAGGCTCAAGACAACTTCAGAAAACACCTTTGCTGGGGTCACGGCCCTGCTCGATGCCAACTTGGCTGGGGAGCGCGCCCGGAGACTTTCACAGGAGGTTGTGGAATTGGAACGAGCCCGCGACTCACGACAAGAACGAAAACCAGGGCCAGGGCTGCGGCGACGGAACATCTCTTCTAAGATGGAGAAGTTGGTGCTCGGGGACATGTCCCATCGTCTTAACATCAGCAAGTACTAGGCGATCACTCCTCTTGGGCAGGAAATGCATGGCTATTTATATCTTATTCTCAGCTTGCATAGGCAACAGGTTATATACGACGCCGTCACACGCCAAGTCGCCCAGATTGAGCCACCTATTTGCAAGGAAGAGCGGCTTGAGCAAGTGGCGTGGTCCGTCCGTACCGTTAATATCCCGGAACGCGTTTCTATCTACATCGACGCAAGAAGTCTGGATAAGTACATTTCAGCAGGCCATGACCATCGTCGCTCCCACGCTTGCAACTACCAGGCCGGAGGCTTCAGGCTGAGATGGACAGTCATGTCATGCAGTACTGTCCTCACTGCAAGATTAAGTGGTTCAACCTTGATCTTCGCAATGGCATCTGTCACTCCTGCAATTACCGAGACACCATCCCACGTGGTCACGCGCCCATCGTGGGACCGATAGATCGAAGAAGCGATGTCAGTCAGAGCTTGGGACTGACGAGGATGAGCCATTATCTCAGATAGAGAAGCGACCTCGTGGGAGGCCTCGAAAACAGCCCCAGCCAGGATTCGATACCACCGCAGAGGCTCAACCGCCGAAGAGAAAGCCCGGTCGCCCTCACAAGCAGGTCAACCGACTGCCCAACCGACTGTCGTCGGAGCAGCCTTCCACCCAATGGGATGGAAGGCAGGGGATGTTTGGTCATGCATCGCGATCCGTCTTAGTTCCACCCTCCATCTCAGTCTCAGTCTCGATCTCGGCCTCACTCTCACTCTGGCGCTCTTTCAATCACGAATATGAACGACGAACCAGCTTCCACGTCCTCTCCTTCGACTCCTGTGCCCTCGACCCCGACTCCCTCGAACCCTCCCTTCCCCTCCAGCCCTGCTGCGTCCGATGCCTCCGATCAGCCTCCCAACCAGGCGAGAAGACCAGGGCCCCAACAACGCAGAGCCTATCCACGTCGAAGAGCTGAGAATAGTTGGTGTCGTCAGCCCACTGGGTGCTCTGATCACCGTCTACTTTTACAACCCATAGGACGGCCCAGGCACCAATGCCATGGCGTATTCCAACCTGCTCCTAGCACCGTCGCATACTTCGCCCTATACTCGATCTGCTTGGCAACCCCTATCGAATTGTCGCGCACACAATCTACTATATACTGATAGAAGGTGATTGTCACCTGTATTTCTTGGACTGCATGGCCAGTTATATATTATCAAAGAGCGGCTATCCCAACCTCACAGAGACACATAGAGGTTTACGATGAGTTCGCAGATATCCTTGGACCGCCCACCACGACGTTCATCGCACCCTTATCAGCCCTTGTCAGTTAGGAGAACGACACCGGCTCTGGTCACAAAGCGATCGCCGTCTTCCACTCTCAGCTCATGTCGGAGGCCATGTGGTTCCGTCGTGAGCATCACCTTTTCCATTCGCGTCCAGTCATTTCGGGATCGCCATGGAACCGCCTCGAGTGGACTGACAAGGAAGAGTTCAAGGAGATCATTGTCGCTGATCAAGGATAAGAAGAGGTCACTCGTCGGTACCAGGGGCTACGGGCAGTGATTGACGTCCCTATATATAAGCCCGCTGCAACCTCCCCCAGCGAACATGGCGCAGGGTCCGAAGGAGGTCCACTAGAAGAGAGGCTGTGTTGCCGCCAGATATATAAAATCCTTTATAAAAGGAACATCGAGAGGGTGTCGACGCCGGGCTTCGAGTACCAGGTATACAGGGTCGTGTGGACTCATTTGTGTAAGTCATTCAAAGTCCCACATACGTCACACCTCACACTACTAACCTCTCCGTAGTCAGCAGGTACCAGGCGAAAGGCCGCCTTGTCCCAGAATGGCCTTAGGCGAACGAGAAGCAGGTAAGACTGGCCGCTACGGAGGCGGAGGCGGAGGCGGACCCAGTCTACGCTTGCTTTATAGAGGGAAAGAGGGTGGCGACTGAGACAGAAACAGAAACAATGATCCCAATAATGCCGTCTAGATACGAGAGAAGAGATCTTGTCCTGGCCGTTGCCCGTCTTGTCTGGCGGTTAATGACAATGATAGACCCTGCAGGGGAGGAAGCGGAGAATGATTCAGTGATGTGTGTTTTGGCAGAATGAGTCGAGACGGTTGTGATTTTTGTTTTCCTAAGGGATTCCTTACCAATTAGGAATAACTAATTTCCGGTTATTTGTGAAAGTGTTTGAGCTAGACGGTTGCAGTTTGCGTCCACTTGTTGCCAGCTGCCAGCTGCCATCAGCCGACCAATCTTGGTACGACTGATGTAGCCAAGGGTACTTGCAATCGTCGACCACAGTGAGGATCAGATAGGAAAACAAATAGAAGAACCCATGCCTCAGTAGTTTTATCGTGGCAATTCAGGTAGTCAATGACTCTAGCTCACCGTAGCATCGGGTCCAGATGGCCAATAAGCTGTGATAGCACGCATCAAGGTGCCGCGCCTCAAGGCCCATGACAAACAGACGAGCACCCATGAGTTACTTACGTGCAAAAAGGTCGAATGAGCTGCGACCGGCTCCAATGAGCTTTGATGCTATGTATCTATTCACTCAATCGTTCAAGCCCGTTTCGTTCAAGGCCCTCTTCCACCCCGTGCATCAAGCTCATCCCACCAAGGGTTCTGTGAGATCAACTAAAACACTCGCAAGACTGATGAATTATGCTGCCTGTTTAAATCTAGACTCAAGTTATACATTGGGAATTAACAGAGAACGACATTTCCATTACAAGCGCTACGTATGACAGCATCCACGTAGGTTACAGTGTCAGCCACAACGTCAAAGACAAGACGTACAACCTGGCGGAAATCTACTCGAGTCACATTCACAGGAAATGAATAAATAAGCACAATTGGTAGTTCCACCTCGACTGTTCCATTTCAACCCCAGTTCTCCTACGAATCATAATCGACGCAGACATCCCCAAACCATTCCGCCGTCTCCGACATGTTGGTGGCAGGCTTGGGCGCTTCGCTCTAGGACGCGTTGGACCCTTCCGTACCAAACAAGCTACTGAGCCTGAAATCATCGTCGTCCTGGGCCTCCTCCATCTCGACGTCCTCGGTCGCCTCTGGCTCGGGGGCCTGGGTAGGCTCGACAGGCTCGACAGGCTGGGCGGGCTTGGCTGCCTCGACCGAATCCTCTTCCGTCAGCAAATATTGGAA
>JAAVUK010000571.1:0-10729 GCA_014899095.1 Fusarium buxicola
GATATATAATACTCAACTTAAGGGAATGAATTTTATTAAAGACTCATGGTCTATTTTATATCACTTTGCTAACTTGGTCCTTTTCTAAACTTGATGAATCCTCACTACCTACTAACTTATTTGATTGTAAGTGATCGACTAGGTGACATTGAAACCCGGGAATAAATCCATCTGAAATAGATAACGTAGGTATCTACGGATAGAGCAAACGAGTTGACGGTTTGTGTCACCGACGTCAAAAAGGCCGTGTCATCCCTGCTAACAAAAGCTCTATCAGGACTGCCTACCAGCTGTTAGCGCAGCCACCTTAGTTTTTCTGGTGCGGTGGGGCGATTCTGAGCTGGAAAAAACGCCTCCCAGCTTGAGCTGCGAGAGGAAAAAATAAGATCGGCCAATTGTTTGTCTGCCCGTGCTCCCGAGCTCTTTGTACGATGGCCTCTTACAGCGATTGGTTGCCGTCAGAAGCGTTTCGTGTTGTTGGCCATCAGTTTTCAATGTCTTACTGTCTTGCCAACTAACTTTCAAAGACACGCCCGTAGCCCAGAGAGTACTTAGTACTTACCTATTAGTACTACCTACTGTATGGATGCAATAATCTTATTTTATTTCATCTTCTAAAAGACACGATGCGGTGTTATTACTCATGTAAATAAAAAGGCGGCCAAAACACGAGCGACCCTTGAGAAATATTTACACTAGCGACTGGCCCGGTCTCCGCGCACCCTTTGTTTTTTTTCTTTGGGCTGTAGTCGAGCCGGAAGTACCTTGCCCGCAGTCATTTGTTGGCGAGGTACCTGGCCACGACCCTCATCCTTGGGCTTCCCCCTCCCCCACTCTGCTTTCGCTCCCATTCATCCCTCCCTGTTCACTTTCTCTCCCACTTCGCACCATTTGGGAATCTTGGAATTCTCGTCCCTCAAAGCGACGCCCTCGGCCTCTCAAAGCCCGCGCCCTCTCACGGCTCGCAGCTTTCCCGCTTGTTATTCCTGTCTTTTCATCTTCTTCTACCTCATCCTCCCGCGGCGACCGACTGACCTCCACCCCCTCCATCGTCCTCGTCGTCTGCTGGTGGACATCACCATCAGCAACCCTCCACAACAATGTCTCTGCTTCCGCCGGACGTCCATGCAGAGCTTTCACAGCTCCTGCAAGCTCTGCAGTCCTCCGACAACAGCATACGATCCCAGGCTGAGGAGCATCTGCAGAGCAACTGGACCGCGACTCGTCCTCAGGTCCTGCTGATGGGACTTGCTGAACAGGTCCAAGCTGCTGGCGACAATGCGACTCGCTCCTTTGCCGCTGTCATCTTCCGCCGAATCGCGTCAAAGACCCGCAAGGTTGAGTCTGGAGACAACCTAGACCTGTTCATCTCCCTGCCTAAGGACCAGGCTGGCGTCATCCGCCAGAAGCTCCTCGAAACCCTCGCCGCCGAGCCTGAGCGTCTCGTTCGCAACAAGATCAGTGATGCTGTTGCCGAGGTTGCTAGGCAATACACTGAGAATGGTCAGCACTTCCTTTGGAATTGCCCTGTTATATGTTTTGCACCGCCTTTGCTAATACACTAGTATAATAGGCGATCCCTGGCCCGAACTGCTGGGTGCCCTCTTCCAGCTTAGCCAAGCCCCCGAGCCCGAGAAGCGAGAAAACGCTTTCCGAGTCTTCGCTACGACACCCGCCATTATCGAAAAGCAACATGAGGAGGCAGTTCTTCAGGCTTTCCAGAAAGGGTTCAAGGACGAGGCCGTCATGGTACAGCACCCCTCCCGCGGGGCAATTTCTTTGTCCCACTACATCTATGTCATAGCGCTGCTAACCACAGCTGCAGGTCCGTCTTGCGGCCATGGAAGCCTTTGCCTCTTTCTTCAGGACCATTAGCAAGAAGGGGCAGGCTAAATACTATGCCCTTATCCCCGATGTCCTCAACATTCTTCCTCCGATCAAGGACTCGCAGGATTCCGACGACCTTAGCAAGGCGCTCGTTGCCCTTATCGATCTCGCAGAGTCGGCTCCCAAGATGTTCAAGCCTCTCTTCCAAAATCTGGTCCAGTTCAGCATCTCCGTTGTCCAGGACAAGGAGCTCGACAACATCTGCCGTCAAAACGCGCTGGAGCTCATGGCTACTTTTGCCGACTACGCCCCCTCTCTCTGTCGAAAGGACCCTTCATACACCAACGACATGATTACCCAGTGCCTTAGCCTCATGACCGACCTCGGTGAGGATGACGACGACGCGGCTGAATGGATGTCGTCGGACGACGTAGGTGCCCTTATATCGCATTATTCGCTCGTGTATTCGTCGTACTGACAGCCCTTTAGTTTGATCAGGATGAAAGTGATCAGAATCATGTTGCCGGCGAGCAGACTATGGACCGACTAGCCAACAAGCTTGGAGGCCAAACCATCCTTGCGCCTACTTTCAACTGGCTCCCTCGCATGATGACTTCTATGGCCTGGAGGGACAGGCACGCTGCCCTGATGGCCATATCGGCCATTTCTGAGGGCTGCCGAGACCTCATGCTCGGCGAGCTCAGCCAGGTGCTCGACTTAGTGGTTCCCGCGCTCCGAGATCCCCATCCCCGTGTGCGATGGGCTGGCTGCAACGCGCTTGGCCAAATGAGCACCGACTTTGCTCCCAAGATGCAGACTGACTATTACGACCGGGTCCTCACGGCTATTATTCCTGTCCTCGACTCTCCTGAGGGCCGTGTCAAGTCCCACGCGGCTGCTGCGCTTGTCAACTTCTGCGAGGAGGCCGAGAAGAACACTCTGGAGCCTTACCTGGACGACCTGTTGTCGCACCTTTTCCAGCTCCTTCAGAATGAGAAGCGATACGTCCAAGAACAGGCCCTGTCCACCATCGCCACCATCGCCGATGCTGCTGAGGCTGCTTTCTCCAAGTACTATGACACTCTCATGCCTCTCCTTTTCAATGTTCTTCAGAACCAGAGCGAGAAAGAATACCGCCTTCTGCGAGCCAAGGCCATGGAGTGTGCTACTTTGATTGCCCTAGCTGTGGGCAAGGAGCGTCTTGGTCAGGATGCTATGACACTTGTCAACATCCTTGCCAACATCCAGGCCAACATCACTGACGCAGACGATCCGCAGGCGCAGTACCTAATGCACTGTTGGGGCCGCATGTGCCGTGTTCTTGGCTCCGACTTCCTTCCTTTCCTCCACAACGTCATGCCTCCGCTGCTGGAGCTTGCTATGGCCAAGGCTGACATTCAGTTGCTCGACGACGATGACCAAGTCGAGCAGATGCAGAATGAGGAGGGCTGGGAGCTGGTTCCCCTCAAGGGCAAGATGATCGGTATTAAGACGAGCACCATGGATGACAAGCATATGGCCATTGAGCTCCTGGTAGTCTACGCTCAGGTGCTCGAGGCCTCGTTCGCGCCCTACGTTGCCGAGATCATGGAGAAGATCGCTCTGCCAGGCCTTGCCTTCTTCTTCCACGACCCTGTCCGCTACATCTCGGCTAAGCTGGTTCCCCAGCTGCTAGGCTCTTACAAGAAGGCCTATGGTCCCCAATCAAACGAACTCCGCGGTCTGTGGACCGCAACCGTCGACAAACTCCTTGAGGTGCTGACTGCGGAGCCTGCCATTGACACTCTGGCAGAAATGTACCAGTGCTTCTACGAGTCGGTGGAGGTTGTCAGTAAGGACTGCCTCACGGCGGACCACTTGAATCGCTTTATCGACTCGGTTCACTCTGCCATTGAAGACTACAAGGACCGTGTCGCCCAGCGTGCTGAGGACAAGGAGGGAGCTACTGCTGACGATGTCGAGGATGAGGCTGAGGATACCCTGATCGCCATTGAGGATGACCAGACTCTTCTGTCTGACATGAACAAAGCCTTCCATGCCATTTTCAAGAACCACGGCGCCGCCTTCTTGCCGGCATGGGAGCGTCTGATGACGACGTACGAGGGTTTCCTGGCGTCCCAAGACCCTACCCAGCGCCAGTGGGGACTGTGCATCATGGACGATGTGCTAGAGTACTGCGGTCCGGAAAGCACGCGATACGCCAACTATATCACCCAACCGCTCATTGATGGTTGCCGAGACTCTTCGCCAGCTATTCGGCAAGCTGCAGCCTACGGCATCGGGGTGGCGGCGCACCGAGGTGGAGCTCCATGGGCCCAGTTCCTAGGCGGTTCTGTCCCTTTCCTGTTTCAGGTCACCCAGGTTGCCGACGCCCGAAACGAGGACAACGTGTATGCGACCGAGAATGCCTGCGCAGCCATTGCGAAGATCCTCCACTATAACGCCAGCACTGTCGGTGACGTGCAGAACGTGATTACTCAATGGGTAGAGACGCTGCCCGTGACCAACGACGAGGAGGCGGCACCTTATGCTTACGCATACCTAGCTGAGCTGATTGACCAGTAAGTCCAGCGGCATTTTTACTGTTTCACCGCGTTGTTGCACATTAGCTGATCTTTTTCCTTTTTATCAACAGGCGACACCCAGCAGTGATGAACCAGGCTGGTAAGGTCTTTGTTTTCATCGCCCAGGCTCTCGAGGCGGAGACCCTTGTGGGACAGACGGCCAACCGTGTGGCTGTGGCGACCAAGGCTCTTCTGACAACGGCTGGCGTGGACCCCACGCCGCTTTTGCAGCAATTCTCGCCCGAGTCTCAGGCAACAATCATGGGGTTCTTCAACTAGACTGGGAGACACAAGTTTGCTTGTTTGCTGGAGGACACGCCGCTAGGCGAGGCGGGCTGGGTATCTACGGAGTTATTGCTCAGGTCATGAGGCACGAGGGTAAAAAGAGCAAGGATAGGATGGCAAGCGTGCAAATTTATGAGGAACATATCGTTTCTGTTCCCAGATGATACCAGAAAATTGCCACGAGGCGCCAGCTACTGGGTAAGTCGCCCAGCCAGCTACAACTCGTCTAGGGCAGGCGAGCGTGTATGCAGATGCTCGGAAGTTTATGGAAATGTTGATATGGACGGATGATGGAGAGTGCTGCACTCTACGGAGAGGCTGCAGGGCCGAAGCAGCTGCGACGCCAGGGTCATACAAGTGCCAGGTCTTTGGGCGTGAGTAAGAAGGGGAGATAGAAGACGTCGGAGCTAGGCGTCGAGGCAAAACAAGGGGGCATTTTGATTAGGTAGGCTATATACCTGACGCCACCTGGCGCCTTTTAATGCAAACTTAGAGTTATCATGTTCAATTCGGAGTATCTTGGCTATGCTTGGAGAAGTAGTATTGAGCTTCATCAATGGAAGACGTATCAGAGTTGAGAGGTTACCAGGGACTCATGAATGATAGACGATGAATCACTTGGGCTTGGATTAGTACGTGAAAAATAACGTGGTACAGACCCAGCCACTGGAGACTTGGTTTCGCGCTGCTTGATGAGGCGTGTCCAGAAACAGAGATGTGCGATGTTTAATTATTCCAAGAAAGCCGGTTTGATGTTCAGGAGATGCAGTTCTCATGCGAAGCATGATTGCAAACCACCGAGGATGACTGTAAAACTTTTGGCCATAATAAATGGCCAGCATCTGCATATGTACAGCCGAGGATGCATTGGCATCTAGGAAAAGTCAAGGATCCATGCTGCAAGGTTTCGGGGCCGGAGCAGACGGGTAAGGTAGGTAGGTAGGTAGGTAGGTAGAATTGAAGCCACAACAGGGGCAGTTGACTATAGTACGTAATATTGCATTCTCACACGAGGTCCTTCTTTTAATCTCCGGCAAGGATTATCGTTATTGTCATTTACTGTACGGATAACTTCCTAGGATTGGCAGCTTCCTAGGATTGGCAAGCTCACTTCAAGGTGAATATCTCTCTCTATCCGTACTAGATACCTTACCTTACATGGGTATTCATCTACTCGGTAGAAGGTACCTCACGTTACAACGAAGGAAAGACTACGAGACCTGCCGTGGTTGGCTGGTCCCTTGAGTTGCCCCCACCCACTCACCATCCACATCCACATCCACATCTACACACGCCGTCGGCTCCATCCACTTCTCACGCATTCCCATTCTTCCTATCATACCGATACTTTACTTCTCCATCTCTTAGGTTCCATTCTCGCCCCCTTCGACGATAAGCGACCTTTTCCCCATCTCGACTCATCCTGCCGGAGCATCTCCAGTCTCTTCGTCTTGTTCTGCTCCTTGCTTCGACCTCACCTTCGACTCGCGGTTTAGGCAAAAGAGATACAGACTCGAGCACGAATATCCAACCCCGCGCGCGCATCTCATCTACCGTTTGCAACTGCCCTATCCACCCAGCGCCTTTTTTCTCTCATTCTCCCTCGGTCGCTCGCTCGTTCTCGCCCGCTGGATCCACTACGCCATCCCATCCTCGACTCGACCCCGACTCGACTGGGTTTGTTCGTTTACATCCTCTGCAATTTCGAGATTCCTCTGGTCCGTCATTCCGGTTCGCTTCCATCGACGTCGGCACTTGTCCCTCTGGAGCTTGGGTCCTATTATCAGGCGGCCAGCATTGTCAACCCTCCGTACTTGACCCAGGCAACATCCGCTTGGCTGGACACGATACGAAGCACGCCCACCCACCGGTCACTCTTTGTGAAGGCCTGGCCAGGCCGTCCTGCCAGATGCTGTCGCGATGGATAACTTCTACTCCCCCAACCAGCTGCAACGTCAGCAGCAGCAGCAGCATCAGCCCCTTCAACAACAGCCACACCAGCAATTCCAACAACCGCAACTCCGGCAAAACCAACAGAATCAAATGCAGTCCAACATGGTTCCCGACCCTTCTCTTCCCCACGGAGGAGACTCCCTCGACGACATTATCCGCGACAACCAGAACGAGCTGGACCACCAGAACGACCTGTACCGTCGACGGAGCATGCCGCAGCCCTTTACTAATCCCATGGGCCATTTCCAAATTCCCCAACAGCAGTCGCAGGGACAGAGGCGACTGTCTTCTGTCGGCACCGACGAGATGATGACCTTCGGGACCGATAATAACAACCTTGACTCGTTCCAGTTCAGTCAACCCATGTCTACCGGCTTCCCCAACATCAACACCTCCCTCGCCATGTCTAATCAGATGGGCAACTATATGTCGGCAGATCCCAACGAGTACTCGGCTATTTCTCCCGATATGATGAACTCTATGATGTCCTCCACATTCGCCAGCATGAGTGTCGGTGCGCATATGTCGGGTAACTGTTCGCCCATGAACCTCTATTCTCCAAACAACCCCATGGGTCGGTTCCCCCAAGGTCAACTCAGTCCTCATGTAGGAAACGATTTCTCCATGGATCTTTCGCCGGATGATGGGTCAATGAATATGCCCCAAAATAACGTTCCCGCTACAAGCACGAGTCCCGTTCCGGCCACTGCCACCATGGACACGATAGAAGGCCCCAACGACAACATGATTGACGGCCAGCAGGCTTTCAACTCGGCCCTTGGCGACATGAACCAAAATATGCCGTCTCTCTCCCGCCAGGTCTCTGCTTCTGGCTCGGCCGTCTCCCCCCCGCAGCCACAATCCAACTCCACCACGTCATCCTCCGCCGTCACGCAGCCCACAAGCACCTCCGTTGCTACGACACCCTCTAATGCTTCCACTCCACGGGAGTCAAAGGAGAAGACAATATACTCCAAGAGTGGCTTTGACATGCTCAAGGCCCTCTGGCTGGTCGCTACGCGCAAAGATCCGAGGATTCAGCTCGGCGCCGTCGACATGTCCTGTGCCTTCGTCGTCTGCGATGTCACCATGAACGATTGCCCTATTATCTACGTTTCCGATAACTTCCAAAACCTCACCGGTTATAGTCGCCATGAGATCGTCGGCCAGAATTGTCGCTTTCTTCAATCCCCGAACGGCAAAGTGGAGGCAGGCTCAAAGCGCGAATTTGTCGACGATGGCGCTGTATTCAACCTGAAAAAGATGATTCACGAACGTAGGGAAGTTCAGCAGAGTCTTATCAACTATCGCAAGGGCGGAAAGCCTTTCCTGAATCTCTTAACCATGATTCCCATCCCATGGGATACGGATGAAGTCAGATACTTTATTGGCTTCCAGATTGATCTCGTCGAATGCCCCGATGCAATCGCCTCTAACCAGGAGCTTGGCGGTGTAAAGGTGAACTACAAGCACAGCGACATTGGCCAATACATCTGGACACCACCGCAATCGAGCCAATGGGAACCTGAGAACGGCCAGACGCTGGGTGTGGACGACGTTTCGACCCTATTACAGCAGTTCAGCCCCAAGGGTCTTTCTTCAGATTGGCACAAGCAGTCATGGGATAAGATGCTCCTCGAGAACACCGACGATGTTGTCCATGTCCTTTCGCTCAAGGGTCTCTTTCTTTACCTTTCGCCGGCCTGCAAGCGAGTCCTCGAGTACGACGCTACTGACCTTGTTGGCAACTCGCTCTCAACAGTCTGCCATCCCTCCGACATTGTTCCCGTTACGCGCGAGTTGAAAGATACCACCTCCGGAAACCCCGTCAACATTGTCTTCCGAATTCGCCGAAAGCACAGTGGCTACACATGGTTTGAGAGCCATGGATCCCTTTTTGTCGAGCAAGGGAAGGGTCGAAAGTGCATCATCCTGGTGGGCCGCAAGCGACCCGTCTTTGCTCTCAGCCGCCGCAACCTCGAGGCGAACGGGGGCATCGGCGACAGCGAACTCTGGACAAAGCTCTCGACCTCGGGTTTATTTTTGTTCGTCTCGTCAAACATCCGGTCACTTCTTGATCTTCAGCCCGAAAGCTTGGTGGGGACGAGTATGCAGGACCTCATGCGAAAGGAATCACGACCTGAGTTTGGACGCACAATCGAAAAGGCTCGACGTGGAAAGATTGTTACCTGCAAGCACGAGGTTCAGAACCGCAGGGGTCAAGTACTACAGGCCCAGACCACTCTGTATCCAGGAGATGCTTCTGAGGGCCAAAAGCCATCTTTCTTACTCGCGCAAACGAAACTGCTTAAGGCGTCATCTCGCAGCATCGCTCCGGCAAGCGCCTCAGGCTCCAGGTCAATCGCTGCGACTCCGAGGTCGGATAATCAGACTCACCAAGGATCGGGCCATGTGTCGCAGCCTGCAGGTGGCGCGTTGGCTCTAGGAACACAGGATGATGCTTTGGCTTCTGATGACAACATATTCGATGAACTGAGGACGACCAAATGCTCCAGCTGGCAGTTCGAGTTGCGTCAGATGGAGAAGGTCAACCGCATTCTAGCAGAGGAGCTCGGCGGCCTACTCTCGAGCAAAAAGAAGCGCAAGAGGAGAAAGGGTGTTGGCAACATTGTCCGTGATTGCGCGAACTGCCACACGAGAAATACCCCGGAGTGGCGCAGAGGGCCCAGTGGTCAAAGGGACCTATGTAATAGTTGTGGACTCCGGTGGGCCAAGCAGGTAAGTTGTGAAGCCACTGTTTCACTCGAGACAGATACTTAAGTTGATACTAGACTGGACGTGTCTCCCCACGCAATTCTTCACGAGGCGGCAATACTGCATATGGCGATGCTCGAAGCAAAAAGTCCAATTCACCGTCGTCACCACTGCACAAAGAGCTATCCGCTGAGACACCCAATGGGCGAGCTGCCGACGGCGAGGGCGCAATCAGTCCCACTCAGCTCACGAAGCAGAACATAGCCAATGGAAGTTCTTGCCCCAGCGGTGCCCCTTCGGCTACGGGAGTGAAGCAATCGGCCGGAGTGCCCCCGATGAGTCAATCGTCAATGCTAGGGGTTGGGCAGGCTTCCTCAATGGCATCGATTCGAGAAGAACGCGAGACGAGCCAGACATGATGGATGAGCGAGACCCTTTTTCCTCTCTTCGACTTTTTGTTCCTCAAAGTTGCAGTCTGATAACGGAGCTTTCGGAGAGGGGTGTCTTTTATTATACGACAATATGATACCCGCCATTTCCTTTCTTCACGCCTGCCCTTGCCTGCACGGACTTTGCTTCAAAGATGGCTATGGACATGGCAAGATTCTTGTGACGATATCGGTCTGGAGCTCAGAAGACGGCACTGAGTTTTCCAGGCCTGCTCCTATGGTGCATGCGGCTTTGGATTTCTGGGATCTTGGGAATAGACACGAAATATGCTACGTATACGAGGCGTTTAGGGATGAATACTTTGGACACGACTAGGACGTTGCTCGGTCTCGTCGCACCTTTTGCGATTTCTACACTTGTCGACTCGGTGCACGACTCGACAGATAACGATTACAACAGCTCTTACTCTTACTCAACATAAACGGAGGCATGGAGTTGGGAAGAATGTTTGGGCATTTTAAAATTATGGGAGGGTATGTGCAACACGCAGCCATGTAAGGGAGCGTCCTAACCGCATTGTTGGGAGGCTATTGAGCCTGTGTACACAGATGAGAGCAGCGAGGTGACGTCGGGTATGAAGCACGCAACGAATATCGAGTGTCCATTCTTGTTCACTTTGCTGTTGAGTTGAGACAATCTAGTCCATGAAGGCACGACATAAGATCAGGGATACCCTAGACCATCGTTACGAGCAGAGAAGATCCCCCTTTTCCAAAGGAGCTAAACTTTATCCGTACTGCACAGAACCTTCACGCCTCGAGTAGCAGAAACATACGTCAGAGCAGCGTGTGATGATGCCTTACGGAGTATCTCCTGACCCCCTACCCCCTTACCATGTATTGCCGCAACCATCGACATGGACTGACGTAGGAGGCTTCCCGCGGTTTGGCTAGTATCTCTCGTGATAGGCGGGATTGTGATGAGCACAGCTGGCC
>JAAVUK010000572.1:0-13033 GCA_014899095.1 Fusarium buxicola
GAGAGCGAAAACGAGGGGAAAGGGCGCTGAGCCTACCGAGTCCTAGGTACGTACATACGTATAGTACGTTGGCTCAAGCGCACTTTTCCCCTGGCCTTATCAATCTTATGATCCAGATCACACGGTCACACCCCAGTTCCCCCAAACCCCCAACCCCTTTCCCGAGGGATTGATTGATCTGCCTTTAGCTCACGGCTCCCGAACACGAGCGCGCCGCGGATCGTTTCCGAACAACGAGGCTACGTATTCTCTCCTGCAAACTTCCTCTGTTGGGAAGAGCTGCTTTTGGATACTACACAACGCCAAAGCCTGAAAGCCCAGACTCACCTCGCTTAGACACTGAGGAGCCGTTTCTCCTTTACCGCCGTCGGGCCGCCTGATAAAGCCTGGGCTTCCCGTCCACGTGTGCCGAGGCAGCGTTTCCGCACCAGAGATGCTTCTGGGCGTTGTCCCATCCGTCAAGGTCAGCCATCGGGCGCCAAACGGAAGCGGTCAGTTCAGCTTGGCCGGGCAATGTGCCCTTGCATGAAGAATGGAATGTACCTGATTCATGGGGCCTGGGCCTCGCTTGGAAAAGGCAACATGGCATGGTATCCGTAAGTAGAAACAATCAGTGGATAGCGAGACCAGACGCCCTGACAACGTGTTTGTCATTCCGAGGCGAAAAAGAAAAAGAAAAAGAAAAAGAAATTTCATTCTGCTCATTTGCCTCAAAGTTGCCAAGTCATCATCGATCGTGCGTATTGGGCATCCAATCTCTGCTCTGAAACCCTCTTCAACAAGGACCATTGGCCACCTCAAGCCCAGAGCTTTGACAAAGGAC
Source organism: Fusarium buxicola (assembly GCA_014899095.1). Lineage (NCBI taxonomy): Eukaryota > Fungi > Ascomycota > Sordariomycetes > Hypocreales > Nectriaceae > Fusarium > Fusarium buxicola. The sequence continues at coordinate 824 of JAAVUK010000572.1, forward strand.
ACGAAACTCCGTCCCATCAGGATGGAAAGTTGCAAGTTGTTGAACCTGAAGCGGAGTCGATTGCGCCCCGATGACCCGCACATACAAATTCTGCGCATGGCTCATCCTGGTTCCTGGTTGTCTTTTGAAGTTTTCAGCCTTTTTGAGGCCCAGAAAAGTGCAAACATGGTGGGCCTCAGATCAGTCTGACCCACGACTGCTTCGATGCGGCGCATGTCTCGTGGGGAAAAGAGAAAAAACTAGTGCGAGATCCATGCGAGATGGTTGAAATTCCGATGCCTTGTCTAGCTTGTCAAGCAAGCCTTTTCGTCTATTAGGCGAGGGAGAGGAGGCGTCAAGTGCCTCGGCGGGTTGCCCGGCGGTTTGTGAAGATAGCCCCAGGGGCTCTGGTCTGGCGAAATGTCCTGATGGCTTGTAATTTTATTGCCTTTTTTCGCCTGTCCTGTCGTGGCAACGTACGGCCAGGCTTCTGCGCCCTGGCCTTGACGTTGAAAGCCATCGGGGCTTGGTAAACTCCGATCAGCGCCCGTATCGGCTTTCTGTCAACCGAGCCCTTCTCTTCGTAATTACATATGTTGCCGCTGACATAACGCCCGTGTTGAGAGAATGTCTCCGCTGACAAAACCCCGACCGTTATGGACGCCCGGATGTGTACGACTTCCCAGTGTTGATTGGGTAGGTCTGCCAGATGGCCGGGACTAGCTGATGAATCATTCACGATTCACCGAGAGCCACCGGATCGAACAGAAGGAAGGAAAAGAGGGAGAACTGGAGAGGAGAGGGGTGTACGGCAAACCGGAGACTAAGGGGAGTCCGCGTATCCGTAGTGTGCCACACGTCCCTGGATGCCGAGTCGCACGGGCGCCTCTCGTTGGTCCAGAGACGGGGCGGCCAATGATTCATACCGACCCCGATACCACGAAAGCTTACCGCTGATGGATGATAAGGATAGTCGGTCGGAGGCTGCATGGCACCAACGGATAGCCGGATGCCCGAGGCATAGCAATCACCATAAGCAAAGTTCACGATGTTGCAGAGGAAGTGAGAAATGATGATGGTTTTTCAATGTTTTTCAATGTTTTTCAATTGATTGAATCTTCAGGCTCTGTCTTGAGCCTCTGCTATTTCTGTGAGCTATCTACCTTGCTTGGGGGAGCCTATCAAAGACTGCCACTCAACCCATGATGTTCAACTAGTGATGCGTCCGGGAGCGACAACTCATTCAATCATTGTCCCCCATATCCCTGGTGATGTTCCTCCTTTGTTTTTTGAGAGTGGTGAAACCCTTCCTTTGTTGCACACAAAGAAATCCGTATAGTCGTGTCCTTTATTTATGTAAGAAAATGTAATGCTTTTGTGCTGTATCCAATGTCCGTGTGGTATCCATTATATAGTAAACGCCCTGCAATGCCGCCATCGCTTTGTTGTAAAAGAAACAAGTCGCTAAATTTATCACAATTCAATCATAGTGAGATCCTGCCTAGTAGACCGAGATGGCCGATGCTAGCCTCGCGGGGTTTCGAGTTGGCAGGTAGTACTCCTCATCGAAGAATGAATTGGATTCGTCTTGTTGTTGTTGCTGTTGCGACTGCTCCTTTGTGTCCTTCTCGTCGAAGCTGAGAATGGGCTGAGGGGGCGATGGAGGCATGGAGTCCTCGTCGGATGAATCTGAGTCGTGGTCGACAAGCTCGGGTGGTGAGTTGGAGTGAGAAGGTGTTCGGACAAGCTCGAGCTGTGCGTAATCCTCCTCGAGATCGTCCTCCTCCATATCGTCGTCGACCTCGACCAGGGTGATCTGGGGGGTCGTGGGCGTGACGGAAACAGCGGGAGTGTTGGACATCTCAATGTCGTCGTCGTCTGAATCGTAGTCCTCAGAGTCTGAAGAGCCCTCGTCGTAGTCGTCTTCGTCGTCCTCAGCAATGTTCTCGGCCCATTGCACACGTCGATCTTGCTGAGCGTTGGTGGCTCCTCGGACGGACTGGTTGAACCAGCGCTCCTGTTCCTGCTCGGCGTCGGCAAGCTCAAGCATCAGAGAATCGAGCAGGTTGGCATGGCCAACAAGGAGGCGGAGATCGTGGTCAGACTGGGCAGCCTCACGAGAGAGCTTAGCCCGAGCCTTGTGGGCGAGGTAGTAAGTTTGTGTGATGGACATGTTCTTCTTGAGGGCGGTTTGTCGGAGAGAAGAAGAGTTTGAGGCGGTTGGCCTGTAGATGGAAGAGGTTGCTGTTGATGCTGACATGTTGGAGAAAGGAAGAATCAGAAGTGGAGGTGTTTGGTCTTTGTATGTATTGGTGATTGAGGTTGTGAGTCAAGGCAGCGATCCCGATTGCGGCAGGCTTGAGCTAGCGGCAGGGATGTCGGTGGTGACAATGACTTGCGAGATTGGGTGATAAGGGACTAGTCGAGTCGAGTCGAATCGAGTCCGTGTGCTTCTGATAATAGACCTCGTTGTTATGTAGTTGCTAGGATGAGGCTGCTCAAGGGTTATTATCTTATTGTTGTATGAGATAGATGCTTGGAAGAACTGGACCTGGAACGGGGGGGCATCCGAATCTTTTTAACTCCAGTGGCCCTTTACGGACTTTCATGTTGTCTCACAGGTGTGCCATGGGATTATGGAGTTATGCCCGAGACGCCGCTAGAGCGGACTTTGCGCACGCGGACCCGAGGAGTGCGAGAAAAGCCCATGCCGGGGGTGTGTGTGGCTTAGTGATGATGATGGGTGTGTGGATGTGGATGTGGATGACTCCTGGAAGACCGCGAAGCCGCGAAAGCGAATTGTGCGAGATTGTGCAAGATTTGCACGTACCCCCTGGTACATTTCTTGGCTGCCAACATGGCACAACACCTAGCTTGGCGGGCTGCTTGGCTGCGTGTCCGGGCACGAAGCATCCCCGCCGACGGCCGACGAGCGGACGCTTCGGAGCCCGTGTCCCTTTCCGGGCTCAGATACATGGGCTTGCCTCGATGGTTCGGGCAAACGACAGGTACCCTCGTCTGTGTCTGTACCCGAACCAGGGCCGGGGAGGTTCACTGCGTTTTCTCCCGTTCTCTTGGCCGTCTTCTCTCCCTGTTGTCGCAGTGATGCCATTCTCAATCTACCGGTATCGATCGTGTTCTACGCTTGCTCTTCAGTTTCCACATGTCTACAGTAGCCACAGCATCCGATGACTCAATACACCAAGGCTATGGCGGACTTTACTGCTACAGCGGACGAGAGCCCAGCATAATTCGCTACCTAAACCCTTCGGGCACACGCCTCGAGTCGTAATCTAGCACAGGGCTGGCGCAAGTGATTCATAATGAGCCTGGCTTTCAAAGGTCAGTCAGCAGCAGCCCCTCGCAGCGTGCTTAGAAACTGCGTGCCTTAGCGTCGGCCGTCCAGCCCATCAGCGTCGTTAATCTGTCCATGTCCGTTTAGCTCCGCTAAAGACCACGACAAATCCGAAGTTGGATTTGCAAGCCCGCCCTTCAGAAAACCTTGCCTAAGTCGGAGAGTTACCATGGGCATTTCTCAGCAACGCGAACTTTAATCACTTATTGCGCTCTGGGTTATCGGAGTCGCGATCATGATTGTCTCCGACAGTGATGACTCTTCCAAGCTCTCGCAGTCGCTCCCGCAACCGTACAGTAATCAGCGATTCCTCATCCATCCATCTACGCGTATAGTAGTTCAAGACATTGTCGGCATCCCGTGCCCTCCATGTCCTTGTCGCGTCCCCGTCACGATGACAGGCTGGGTGACCGTGTCTAATCGGCCCAAACAGCTTCAGCAAGCTCGCTCTCTCCGTTTGTTGAGGCCTGCTAACTAGCATCCACGGTACACGGCACAGGGCTCGTCCAGGGATGGCGGACGACACGGCACGTTTCACGCCCTGAGGAAGCTGCCGATTGATCCAGAGCCAAAAACCGTGATGGCTGTCCGTTATGCTGCATGCCTTGGCCTTACGCAGTATCACCCAACATATACTTTCAACCCTTCAGCGGTGATCGATCGCTCCGTGTTCCGTATCGTCTGCCGCTCCGCAGTACAGTACAGTACACTCCCTGGGGCCCAGCTCGTTCGTCACCGAACGGGAGGAATGGCAGCCCGGTCAACGTGTGAGGTTAATCCGAAGCGAGAGCGAGAAAGGATCCATCCAGTCAGAGATGGCGCTGGATGAAGCCTGGCGCAGTCCACGTCCACGTCCTCACCCACGCACACGCGCGGGTACCTATTGCGTACTGTACTGTACGTATTGCATCCCCTTCGTAGGGCTGAGCTCAAGTCGGCCGCCTCGGGTGTGTCGCGTTCGAAGACGGAGACCGAAGGTGACGGACGCGAGCCAATGAGCGGGCTCGGAGTGGTCAATCATCACCCTCATCTTCACTGCCCTGATGAGCTTGTCCTTGCCCACGTAAGCCAACCCATCCTTACTTTGACAGTACTGTACACCTTTCAAACACATCCAGTTGGCAAACTATCGTTTAGCCTTCTTTGGTTTTTCGTCATTCTGGGTGATATCCTGTGAAATGCCTTGTCAGGTTATTCTTTGTTGCGTCTGCTTATCCTCGACGATTATTCCTTTTTCGTATTAGTTCCCAGGCACACTGCTGAAGCCTCTCGTCTTGTCTCACCTCGAACGAAGCAGCTGCAACTATTCTACGTACAGCAAGTCATCAGAGCTTGCGCTGCAATCCGATTATCCGTGAGGCAGCAGGATTTTCTCAATTAATTGATTTCAAGTTGGTTATTTCCCTCAGCCAGCACGGCTACGCGGCCATCTAGTGCAGCCCCGGTGATGCATCGTGGGCCCTGATGATGCATCGTGAGCCCTGCCGGTCGGCCTTAAAGATGACACCGACTTTGTCTCCGGCTCCGTGCACTGGCAAACCTCAGGCTCCTCAGCCCTGTCTCTGCTTCCCAGACGTGCCGGCCAGGCCGGGCTTCTGTGAACCCCGATCCACCGACCACACACCACCGTAGTCCGAAAGGAGGCCGGCCGGTCCAAAGACGGGGTTGAGAAGAGTCACAACTTCTAAACTCCGCTTTAGAAACTTTTTCTTCGCCTTCTCTTTCGCTTCTGTTGCGGAGAGCCATTCAATGACTGGGCAATCAGTCGGTTGCGGGATCGGCCTCGGTGTTATTTCATCCAACTATTGATGAATGAATGAGTCTGTCTTGTTAGGTTTTCGGGAGAGTCCATAATCCAACAAAGTGTTCCATTGCATGCAGGTAAACCTTCCATTCTGCTGCTTCCAGTGGGATGCAGCAGCCGCCGCACATAAATGCATTGCAGAAAAGGGTTCAAAACCGATAGTTCTCGGGTTCGGCCATTGCATCTGCACTCTCGCTTGTGTAGCTTCGTGGTTTCACCCTTCCGATCCAACAAGCCATGAAAGCCATCAAAACGCATGGATGGCGTCTTGTATGTAGGCAAGACGCAGAATCCGCGTATTCCCCCTGTGCCACAATGTGCCACGATCACCGCAATATCAGCAAGGCGCAGGTCGTGCATGGTTGGCGAACCCGCCTTCGGCCTCGTGCGAACGACCGACCGCTGGTGTGGTTAAGCTTTCTAGCGGGCACAGTCAGCGTCCCAGCAACAAAAGGGCGGAGATTGGTACAAAAGCCCGCGCGCACTGTATTTCCAGGGACGTGTCAGCTTTTGGGCTTGGCTTTTTCGCTTGGCTCTTTTGCTCGGCTTTTTGGGTGGAGGTCCCTTAATCTGCTTTGTCAGGAGGCCGGGCCACTAGAAACGCTCTCGGCCGAGGGATGAATGGGTGTGTCTCTATCGAATTACCGCAGCGGAGATCCAGCGTGCAGTCGCTAGATGAGTGAGTTGGTGCCTGGTTTTTTGCCTTGATTTCTAATGCGAATAATCTGCTGAGTGGGAATGGAAGCTTCCACTACATACAAGCTATCATGCTCTGTAGAGGTTCCAGGACCATTGTCGCACTCGTGCGTCAAGATCCGCGGTGCAGGTGCAGGTTGAGGCTGCGTGTCCTCGCGACCCCTTCTGGCGGGCATTTTCGCTTTCGGGTTTGTGAAGCATCCCGGTCCCGACAACTTCCATGTCATCGATAGCGGAGAGCTACGGAGTCGATTATGGCCGATCTCCCGGTATCGTATCGTGGGGAAACAAGGAAGCCGTGCTTACAGGATCTCGTCGAGTCGTCTTCCGTCTGATTATCTCCTGGCCCCGAACCGTCACCATTCTGCCGTACAATAAAATCCGGTATGACTGACGTCGAGATGTGCTTGGTTTGACGGCGCCTTACCCTATGCTCCAAATAGGAATTGATGCGACACGCCTTTGACACTCTTCTGGCCGTTTAGGTTGGTCAACTAAATCGAGGTGAGTGATGACGCGTGTCACTGCTCGATTGAGAATGCCATTCGAGCTTCTTTGCTCCCGCCGCAGTCCTCTGCACGGATGCAGTCCTGTCAATTACAAAGCCATCCATTGCCAGGCACAGCGACACAGCGCCGCGCCCGAGGAATACGCCCTGGGCTTGGCCTTCGTCATATTTTACGTCACTTTAGGGTACGCATCGATCGCCAACTGACCCAGTCATAACTTCCATCATGAGCCAAGCTTTTGTGATCCATACTCTTGGCCTGGGTTGCGCATGTACTGTAATGCTGTTGTGTATCATCTGCGGCAACATGTTCCGAGCAAACAATTAACGATCCGATCTGCAGATCGCCCATCACACATCCATGATCCATGATTAGCGAGGTGGCGAGGTCCATTCTCACCAGCGAATGCCTTATCAACTCTGGAGTTTTATTAGGGAGCCTAAATATCACACTGCAACGAAGCAACCGCTCGAGTAGCAGTGGCAAGCAAACCAACAAGCTTCATGATTGGGTTCGAAAAGGTTTCAACTGACTTGTTCGAGATGGTTCTTCAGCACCATCACCATCTCCACCTAAGCAGGCTAGGTAGGAAGTTTAACGGGTTATCCGATGAGGCTCGCTTCGAAAGAAGCCTTCACAATTTATAAATTCGGTTTGAAATGTCTCAACCCCGGATATCGATGCGAGGATAGGCGCTCAAAACTGAGCAGAAAACAATACAACCATGAAGACGCGTTTCGAAGAAACCATATCTCTCCAAGGGCATTGAGGCCAACAAGCCCGCCATCCAAATATCCGTCTATAAAACATGACACTGTGGAGATCAATAACCAGCAACAAAGAGATGGAAAGTCGTGGCAAGGGATAAATAAAATTGCATCTGATGCATTAAGAGAGAGAAATTGTCTCGCCGTTGGCTGCTAACTTCGCTTTATATGGTGTTGATATCCTCCAGTAGACCCAGCACGACTGCTCCGGCTTGTTCTCACCTCCTCGAATGGCCGCAGATCATGAATTGGTGGATCACTGTCGTCTGTGACCTCGGTTTCAGATAGTTACCGGTGCTTCTTCACAAGAACATGGTTTCTTCGAGACTAGAGAGAAGGGGATATATATTCCTTCAGCCTCAGTCCAAACCAAGATAGTCGGTAATTACCAGTCTACCATACACCTTTTACACTTCACTGTACTATACTATTGAATGAGCCCCTTAATTCCTCTTCTTTCCAGTTCTACTCCTTGTCAAAACATCGCCAACATCCAAGTCGCCAACATCCAAGTCTTCTCTAAACTGGCGAACTGTCGGCCCAGTTACCTATGTATATGACATGACGCCCCTTCTTGATAGATAAGAAAAGGAAATTTATAACCAAGGACGAGGTTCAACGGCATGGCATTGTTAAAGACCTTGTCACCGATGGTCTTCGTCCTCAATTCTGTCTTCTAAGACTGCAAGGCTCCTTACCCATCCGACATCATGAAAGCCCAAGGCTGCCTCGAACTGGGAGAAATTGCGCAGCTATGCGACAATTCTCTGTCTGATTTTGTTAGCGATTTATCTTTGAAGTAGCTCGTCAGAAATACTGATCTCGCTGGCGATACTCTCATCTAAGAATTCCAAAGGCGCAAGGCACCGGCACAGAGAGCCACAACTTTCAAGCCGCTTCTTGTGATCCAAGGGGTGGACGAAACCATCATTTTGCCAACATGACCGTGAAAGCCTATAAGAATAGTTGTAGGGCAGAGAATTTAGTTCAAATAAGCCCTTACCTTGGATTAGACACGCTGCGGAGGTTGGGGCTTCAGCTGCGGAACAGCTGACCATTATCAACGGGTTGTTTGATAAACGGAGCCCTTGTAGCTGCTCTATGAAGATTGTTGTCCCTTTCGATATCGCTGAAGTATCCCAAGAGATCACTTGACAACGAACAACCCTCACAGAGGTAAGTCTGCTACTTGACAAATTTCGGAAGTGTCAGGTACAGCATGGACAGGACTATAAAATTGACAGGATGTCTTACGACGGCATTCTGCGAGCATGAGGAGACCTTGGTTACACATGCCATTCAGAACTGCTACATCTGCTTGACAGTGACAACATAATCCAAACAAGAATCAAAAGCATTATTGCCCTTCCTACGTAGTACGCATACCTCGCTGGGGGAGGAGAGAGAGCGTACAGCTGATGTTGGCTTTTCGCGTTGATATGGAGCACCTCCGTAGTACGGTGTATATACATTTTACCGCAACCGCAGGCCGTAAGCCCCTATGGTGTAGTGGTTTATCACGCAGCTCTTGTGGGTATTCCCGAAGTGCCGTATTTTGAATTTCGTTAACAATAGTCTAGATATGTCCAAGACTCTTTGGAGGTATGCTGAGGTCGCGAGTTCAATCCTCGCTAGGGGCATGCAAACCTTTTTTTTTCAAGTCCTTTTTTTCAAGTCCTTTTTTTCAAGTCCTTTTTTTCAAGTCCTTTTTTTCAAGTCCTTTTTTTCAAGTCCTTTTTTTCAAGTCCTTTTTTTAGGTCCTTTTTTTAGGTCTTTTTTTTTAATCGTTAACCTCTAAACCTTAGAACGAGGTATGCACCGTCTTTTGTCAAGTAGGAGAGCAGACCATATCTTCTAAGTCGCCCAAAGAGATGCTCGAGCACGAGCAAAGGGTTGCTCTTCGTGGCAAGTATCCAGCCAGACTGGTTTGCCTGCAACTGTTCTGGCATGAGTGAGTGCTAAGGCGGCCGGGACAGCTTGTGAAATACATGCGCTTTTGTCTATACTATTGAATCCTCAATACCTACCCGATGTCTATTCCACTCGCAGCTTCTGCTTCGTCCGTTTCCGCTTCCCGCCAACCTCTCGCCCTTCCTCGACTTCCAACAGAGCCTCTCGCTTCTTTTCCGAAACAACCTTCAAGGCGTCCCGCACAACCCGCGTCTCCAGGTTGACACCCTCTTCCTCCCAAGAGTCCATCTCACGGCCAACACGCTTCTCAATCGTCAGGGCCAGCTCCACGTCACGCTGTCCGACAAAGCTGACGGCCTCACCCTTGCGGCCCGCACGTGCTGTACGACCGACACGGTGAATGTAATCATCAGGGTCGCGAGGGAGGTCGTAGTTGATAACAAGACTGACTTCTGGGATATCGAGACCACGGGCAGCGACGTCTGTCGCTACAAGAATACGGGCTGCTGAGGCACGGAACCGAGCTAGGTTGTCGATCCGCTGTCTTTGAGGTAGTTTAGAATGCAGTGAGGTAACTCTGTGATCAAGCAGTCGGAGTAGATGGTGGAGGTAATCGGCGGTCGAGGTACGGTTGCAAAAGAGGATGGCCGTCTTGTCGACGTTTGTCTCAGTGAGCAAAAAGACATGGAGGTAGTGCTCCTTATGAGTGACGGGAACCTTGATGTACATCTGCTTCAGGGTCGCAGGGATAGCCAGCGTTTGTGTGTCAACCTCGCACACAAAGACTGGTTGCTTGCCCGGCTTGATGGGCATGTCTTTCAAAGCGCGGACTTCCGGGGTGATGGTAGCAGTAAAGAGTAGTGTCTGCCGCTCTGTAGCTGGAGGCAACACAGAGAGGCATTCCTCTACGTCGGGAAGCATGCTGCCAGGTCCAGTCGCATTGAGAAGCCGATCTGCCTCGTCAAGCACCACGTACCGAACTCTCTTCAGTCCGCAGATGGTGTCCTCGCCAGAAGTGCGCACATGATCGGCCAAGCGACCCGGAGTCGCAATCACAACATGCGGCCGCTTCCCCAACTCGATCGCCTGGGTGCGCATGTCAGAACCTCCTGTTATCAGGATGGCCTTGAGACTCTGAGGGGATGAGATGGCTTTGAACTGCTCGAAGATCTGGAGTGCCAGTTCTCGCGTCGGCGTCAACACGAGACCAAAGATGGCGGTGGGATCCTCGGCCCATTTCTGTAGAATCGGAACGGCGAACGCAACCGTTTTACCGGATCCTGTTCGGCTACCACCGATACAGTCCCTTCCCTTCAAGATCTCCGGAATGCAGCCCTTTTGGATGCCCGTAGGCCGCTTGATAGCCATGTTTCCTAACGACTGAACCAGCCATGGTCGAACATTGAGCGCCGAAAAGGTAGTGTTGGGGTCGGTAGGAGCGAGGATGGCTTTCTTGGGAGTAATTAGAGGTTTCGCTTGAGCCTCGTTCTGGTCTATTGGGCCATTGCGCTTGACTCGGGAGGGAGCCTTGATTGTGGAGAGCACCCTTTTCAATTCTTCATCCTCATCGTCGTCCTCGTCTTCTTGATTGTCACCATCGTGGGGTACAGTAGACGGCGAGGTCCTCCGACGTTTTCGAGGTGCGGGACTGTCGAGATAGTCGGACTCGTCAGAGGATGAGCCCACGTCAGGCAAGACATGCTCGTCTGACGCATCAGTCGCGTGGTCGGGATCGGCGGGCGGCAACATGGCTCGGCTTTATAAATTGCAGGAGTTGCACGAATCCATACACGCAATGCGAAATCCAACTGGACTGGAAATTTTTGGCGGTGACAAGCGTCGCAAAATCGCGGGACCCTGTCTCCACTCGCGGCGCCGCGGATGCAGAGTGGGGTTCAAAAGAATGATCAAGGCCAGTGAGCGCGCGCTTAGTAGTGTTCCCAATGTTACCTAGGTACCTAGCAAATGCATCAACAATCGACAGACTAACTACCTAGGTACGTACTGTCCTGTACTGTACTTACGCGTTACAGGATTGTCCCCTCTAATGGCTCGGGGCAGATGTGCTGCCAGGGGAAGTTAGAGCCGACATCCGGGCGCTTATCTGCCGTGTTCGCTGTGCGAGAGCAACCAGTTAAAGGCAACAGGCAGGGCCTCTGTAGCAAATGAGGAGGCGTTGCCGGGATGTGGTCAGCTGTGACGTGGTAAGGTGATGTGATGAGACGGCAAATGTGTTTTATTGATTGATTGGCTTGGTTGACAATTGTTTTGATCGACTGGAGAGTGGGTGAGATTACTTCAAGTGGCGTCTCACGTTCGACGACATTGATACAGTAGGCATCTGACGAGCAGACTCAGGGGCAGTCCGGCTGTCACTCCTTCAAGTATCGATATCGGTGAGTGCCCGTGTTGTAATTACCGGCAGGCAACCTTAAACTGTTCCCCAGGCCAGCAGGGCGTTGAAGGATCATATGATCATATTTGACGCCCCAAGCTTTGACTTGCGGTTGGACCACGTTGATGCAAGGCGAGCGCTTCTGAATTGTTTGACCCAGAAAGCACAGGCAGACTCGACAGATGTGCCATGCAATGTGCCATGCAATGCAACGCCGTAGCCTGATATGAGGGATGAAGCCTCGAAAAAGGGAGCTTGCGCTGGAGTCACGACCAAGTAGGCCATTGGGGGCTATCACGATAATTGCTCAAAACCTGAAATTTCAGTCAAGAAGTGACGACGTCGATGACGAAAGGATACAACATCTTCTTGGGTGTTGGTGGAATCCTTGGCTCAATTAGCCCACGCGCACAAAGGCGCTGAGCGAGAGATTGACTAAATGTGAAAGAAGACTTTGAGTGACCAGGACCAACAACATTCCAAACTGGCAGCCATCATCCATCCCGCTTACTGATGTTGATGTTGATGCTGATGCTGATAGCTGACGCTAGGTAATGATCGTGCTAGGCCTCTGCTTAGAGTACATACCTGTACGGAGTACTCCGTACATAGGTACTCGATCCCTCTGTGGTAAAAGATAATGGATTGTGTTGTACTCTATCGAAGCCCATAAGCAGTAACCACGCGCGTGCCGTAACTCATGTTGCTGGATGCTGGATTGAAGACTACGTTTGGAGGGGCCAACGTGAGAATGGATCGGAGACAGCACCCAAGCAGCCAACCCACCCGACGGA